>JAWWTY010000019.1:4081175-4101678 GCA_035222235.1 Margarornis squamiger | reverse complement strand
CTCCCGCCCTCCCTCCCGCCCTCCCAGGGAATTCCCATGGGAAATCATTTGTTTTGCAAGGAACACCCTCAGTGCCTCTTCAAGTTGCAGTCTCTTCACAGGGCAATGTATGGAGTTTGTCCAAGAGGTTTTTAGCTATAGAGAAATCCAGTGTAGTAAAAGGGCACAAGGAAACCTTGAGGAAGCCAAGGAGTCCTTCCCAAAACAAAGCCCAAGCTGCCAACAGCAGTGAAGGCGTGAGGAACCACCAGCCAAAGGAGCAATGGCACTAAAAAGCTCTAATAAATGATGATGCCTTTGATTTGCTTGTTTCCCAAGCTGTAAGCACTATTCACTGGCTGGGGCCTACAAGAGAACCTCGTTCAGAAGACACAGAGCAAAATGAAATGGACTTAAACAAACCAACAGAATCTTCTTAAAAGCATAATCCACAGAGGGGGATTGAATTTCTTTCCTATCTTCAGTTTACACTTTGTCCTTTGTTCTGGCATCCAAATTGTCAACTAATTACATTCTTTCTTCTAAGGCAAAGTCCCTCTGCATATTTATTTATATTCTAATGATGGTTTTCTTTCCTTTTTTTTCCCTGTCACCATAAAAAGGCTTCCAGTATTTGACCACATTGATCCCTGCAGTGAAGCAGACAAGAACCCCCCCACACAGAGCATTTTGAGGGAGCATCCTTTCCCACTGCTTTAGTTGTGATGCACAAAGGATGGCCCTCCTGCTGCCCTGTGAGCTGCCCTGGCACAAAATGCTCTCCAAGGCCACAATGTCTGCCAAATCTTACCAGGTTCACTGTACAGACCTAGCTGAAAATTGAGTTTAACAGGAGCTGAGTCACACCATCCAAACACAAGTAGGAAATGACAAAGCCAATGAAGGTAGAAAGGGGAAGAGGCAAAGTCTGACCCTGGGATGATAATTAGCTGTGTTCAGGAAAGGATACCTCTGCACTGAAATTGCTGGCCACAGTTATTTGATATTAATGCTTTTTAATTGCTCATTTATAGGTGAGGCACAGTGATCTCGGTGCCTCTAGGTGAGATGCTCCAGGTGCCTTTCCCGGGATGACAGTCCCAGACTCAGAGCTAGGAGCAGCCCTGGTGGCTCGGAATGCCATGGACAATTAACTGCAGCACAAGCTCCCTGCAGGACCACACTGTGTGCTCACACAGGACAATCCCTGTGCCTGCTCCTCAAGGAAAGGGAAGGGCAGCTCCAAATCCCAGCCAGGAGCTGCTGCCTGCCCAGCTGCCCACGGTAAGGCCAGAGCTGTCCTCACTAGGAAGGAAAACATTGGCTGCTTGCAAATTGATTTTTGTTTCTTCTTCCAAAGGAAAAAAAAAAAAAGGAAAAAAGAATCAGCCTTCTCAATTTCAAATGTCACACAGCACAGCCTCACAATCGTTCAGGTGACACTCAGAGTTTATCTCACGTGCAAGGGACGCAGCAAGGACAGTTCAGTGACATGTTAATTGTGTCTCCATCAAGGAAATCCACTTCAATAAAAGGTTATGCAGGCAGGTATATGTGTCCCTTTAGAAGGACAAGAGACCAAGGAGACTGTGCTTTTGTTCTGCTTGGAGAAGGACCATCCCACGCCTCTGAGGAACCAAAGAGGTGACAACCTTGACGATCCACTGGCTGAAAAAAGCCTGGAGAGTGTCAATAGGAATACATATACAGTGATTACACTGCTGGTCTGTGCTGCTCTGGTAGGAGCCTCTGAAATGGAGATTAGTGGCTGAAGATGATAATGGTCAGGTCCAGGCTGTGGCTTTCCACAAAGTCCTTCTGGAAATTAATGCAATGGGAAGCAGGTTCATTGGTGCTGATAATTTTGACTTATCTCTCCTCTGTGGAAGGAGCAATTGGACTCAACTTCTGTCATGATTAGTCACAGCACTCCTGCCCCTGCTGCTGAAGGAAAGTTCATAAACTCACGTTTGTCCAAGATGGATGAGCCATAATATGCTTATCAGGAGTTGCCTCTGGTTTTATCTCTCATCACACCTTGGCAGGGTCCCATTTGCCCCGTGCCATTCGAGGCTGCTAATGGAGATGGCCAAATGGATCATGGCAAACTCTATCCCCATATATATATATATATATATATAAAAGCAATATATCACCACATAAGAAAAACAATTCTCATGCCATCTTATCATCACTGTTAATCTCCTGCACTGGTTTCTACAAGTGTCTTTATCAAAATAAGAAAGAAAAAAAGGTTTAAAATGGTCCTTTTGGCATCATCTGGAGAACTGCATTCTCTCAGAAGTGTATTTATGCCCCCTCCAAACTCATGACAGGTTCTTAACTACTGGCAGCAATAAACCAGATTTCTTTGCAGCACATGATTTCCACTGCAGGAACCTTCCAAGCATGTCATTTCTCTAATGTTTGACAGTGGTTCCTGCATCACAATGTTGGGTGAAATGTACTGTATCAGAAGATACCCATACCTGAACGGGGGGCTTTGAGCTGCAGAGTCAGGGGGTCCCTCACAGTTAAGCAGTGGCAGCAGGGAATTTGGTGGGCTCTGGGAGACTTGGGTGGGGATTTAGGGACACACTTGAGTGGTTTTCCTGTCCTGAGCTCAGTGTTGCCCCTCGGGTCATCTCTTGGGATGCCAGCTCTAAGATGGATGAGCTCTGTTCCTCCAGCAATGTCTGCTGTACAGACACACACTGAATGGGAACATTGCCCTGAGCCCCTTTGCTCAGTGTTGGATCACAGTAGGAAGGAATTCAAGAGAGAGCAGCTGATGCAATTAGCTGGTGTTATTAATTTAATAACCTGTCCCTCCTTGCAGGCTATCCCACCAATACTGCTCTGCTCTTTGTAATGCACATCTTTAAAAAGCCATTTGTTCCATTACAGTGTCCCCCCAGTGAAAAGAGCAATAATGCTAAAAGGGTTTGGGGATTGGTACCCATCTGAAACTACTACAGATTTTGCTGAATGGATGGGAAGAGCTCTGGATGTGACTGTGGAAATTGGCTTTAATAAATTGTCAGTCCCCCATTTCAGCAAAATGTTTGCCAGAGATGGATATTTGCTCTCCTCAGTGCTTGCACCACATCTCAGGGGCAGAACTAACACATTCCTCTAACTCAAACTGACACAGATTGCAGGAGGAATGCTCTCAAAAATCACGGGCTGAAGGCCATGCCACAAAATGCCTCCCCTATTCCTGCTCTCTGGTTTCCATCTGAGCTTTCTGACAAAACCTCCTTGGAGCACAGCCAGGAATGCCAAAGACAAAGGTGACATGAGAGTCACTGTGACATTGCTGTTCCCAGCTGGTGCAGTTGCAGGGGGTGGGAGCCCGGCCACACTCTGTGTTTGGGAACAACACAGCCCTCAGAACACTTGGGCCCTTTCTTAGCACAAGAATGGAATACCCAATGCTCTGAAGGGTTAGGCCAGAGAAAGTTACCAAACTGTGCCACATGTCTGGCTTTTGATGGGGTGCTTTACAGCTCAGGTTAAGGCAGGTGTCAGTGAATTACAGTGCTAACCCATGTCTCTACACACATCTCTTTCTTTGCAGGAAGCAACTGGATGCTCCTGCTTTGTGAGGCTCCACAAAGTACAGCTTCCAGACAGGGAATATACATCTTACTTTGTTCACTGATTATTTGCACATGCATGTTACAGCCCAGACCATTTGCTTTTAACCATCACAAGAACTGGCTCCACAAAGGTGGTGGCTTCAGAGACCCTTAAATATTCTCAGTATTCATTAACTGATATAATACTTTCACCTCCTGCTTCTTATTGCAGTCCTTTTAACCCTGGCAGACAGTGTTCCAGCACAACTGATCCCAGTTTGACATTTCCCACAGACAGTTTTCCTCAGACATATATGACATAGGGACCAGCTGCCCTTATTTTCCCATATGTACAATGCCCAGGACAATCTTCTCTTCAGTGAAGACCTTGGATATGCCAAGATGTCTGTGCTCATCATCTGTAGGTTTGGGTTGTTTGAAAAATACCAGTTCTAAGTAGGTTCAGGTGTTGTTAGTACTGTAATGAATAGAGAAATTCAAGATTTGAGCAAAAGAGGGTGGATTTTTTAATGGAAGCCCAGGAAGTATTTGTGCAGATACACTTGGGGTTTAACTTTGCAGTTTTAACAGTGATTTTATTGATATCCATAACCGAGGATGCAACCAGTTATTCACCGAAAGCAATGCTGTCTTCATAGGATCACAGAATATCCAGAGATGGAAGGAACCCACATGGATCATCAAGTCCCACTCCTGGCCTTGCACAGGACACCCCACCAATCCCACCACGTGCCTGAGAGCGTTGTCCAAATTAAACTGAAGATTAACTAAATGCTGAGGACATGTTTCCTGCTATTCTGGCATGCTATGACTGTAGCACCAAGGAGCAGCTCTGAGAAGGAAGAAGTGGAAAGAGGTCCTCGAGGCAAGGCTGATACCCAGAGGAACCCATTTGTGGCCACCACTGCCTGGCCAGTGGCCCTTTGGCTTCAGGAAGCGGGGCTCAAAAGCACCACAAAGCTGGTTCACTTCTGGAGGCTCTTTGCTTCCACAGCACAAGTGGATGTTGGCTCTGGTAGCAGCTCAAAGAACTGTCTGGAACGTCAGAAAAGGAAGATTGCTCCAGGTTCAGTGACTCCTGCCATGCCACGCCAAGGCCACATTGCCAGCTTTCTCTGCAGTGCATTGTGTCCACACAGCTGGGTTCTGACACCAGCACCTCCCAGCCCTGGCTTTTCCCTTCCTGAAGACAAATTCCCTCTGGTACCTCAGGAGCACAGCATGTTGGGAAGCTGAGCAGTGCCTGTTCTTCACAGGAATAATATAAAAATGATCAAACACTCAATCATTTGTGTAGTACTGGACTGATACTTTCATTTCATCCTACCAGCAGTGAAATCCTGGCCTGGAGGGAAGGCACCATCAGGTTGTTTGGGTGTAGCAGCAATAGCCCACCACTAAGACTAGCGACAGAAAGCCATGGCTTTGCCAAGGAGATGTCACTGCCGAGGTCCAAGAAGCCCTCAAATGTCCTGTGGGCACGGGTTCTCCCCTCAGGCTCAGGCAGGTGCCACGATGCTCTGCACACACCAGGGCTCGGCTTCTTTGCCAGTGGAACATCTGAGGAGCCCCTGGGTTTGTTAGACTCATCTTTTGCACTCCCTCTGCCACCTCAGGTCATGCTGCCTTGTGCTGTCCCCCACGCTTCAAACTCCTGCCAGGAATTACTAAGCATTTCTTTTCTTGAGGACAAGGATTTGGTTGGATTTTCGTAATTGCCACAAAGGCCAGGTTGCATAAACCTCCTCGGGGGGTCTGCAGTCCAGGCTCTCCTCTTGCCATCTCGAAGAGGCTCTCTGGATGTCACCCTTTGTGGAGAGGCAGCACAAGCCCTGGGCCCTTTGCAAGCATGCTGAATATCTCACACGGTATATTGACCTTGAGCAGAAATACAACCCCTCAAAGGTGTCCTTCAGACACTTCCAGTGGGCCAGAAGTGGTAGAAAACCAAGGAACTTCTTTGCTGATTTGACATAAAAATAAGGTAGGCACAAATGTATTGCTGATTTCTTGAAGCAGCCGTCAAACATGCAGCCCGTGTTTGTGCTTAACATTATCTGCCAGCAATTTCTTCTCATTCTTGACAGAGGATTTCCTTTTGCAGAAGAAAGTACTTGATGGGAAAGGCAAACGGCTCCTGACGCTGTGTGATTGTTCGTGAAGCTCCACAAGGGAGAGCAACAAGAAGGAGCTGGTTTAATTTGCAAAGAATTCCTTGAGTGATTACTTTGTTTTCCTGCCATTTCGATGTGCCAGCTTGGAAATGGCTATTTAAAGGCTTGTGAGGGCTGTCAGCATCATTTAAGAGCTGCATAGCTTTACATTAGGGGTAGGTGCTTTCACAGGCAGCTTGTATCTTGACTGTTTCAGTCTCCTGGTTTTACAAGGCAACACAGACACCTTGGGAGAGATTTTCCACTTGGCTGAGGCTCGAAATCCTTTTCTGGTGGCATAAGTTGCCTGGTAAAATGTGCGCCTATTAAATAAATGGCACCCACAGTTCAATGAATGGCGCAAAAATGTATATCCCGCGTGGTTTTAGTAATTAAAACCCCCTTTTACGTACCAAGCTGGCTTCTTGCTTTCGAAATCCATTCGGGTTCCCTCACGGATCACTTTTTGATAAAATGGACTTTCTCATGCATATTTTTTAATCTTGTTTTGCCTAAGTCACGTTTTCAGCTGCAAACATCTAAAGGGGAAAGGTCCAACCCAGCTCCAGCCAGAGCATGGCAATGGAAATGATGAGGCCATCAGTCTGCTGGCATCCCCTTCAAGGCCTGCATTTCTTGGTGCTCTTAAGGCAGGCTGAATTGAACACCCCGAAAACAGAAGTCAGCATGATGAATATGGATGGAGAAAGGACATTGCTCATACTGGCAAAAGGCCGTGCCACTGTCGGGTCGATCCCAAGGAGCTGGGAGGAGTCGGAGCTGTTCATCCCCAGCAATGTTCCTGCTCCATTTGGTTTCCAAGGGGTGATGAGACACCTCAGAACTATTTCCATGCAACGAATGGAACGACCCCTTTTTACCCTCACAGCTCATCTGAGGGCATCTGAAGAAGCCCAAAGTGCAGGTTTGGCAAGATCCACTTGCAGGGGTCCTTCAAACTGGACATTCTTGGCCACTGCCATCGCAGGCTGGGACACTGCCTCTCAGGAATGTTTCTCCTGCCTTCTTCAAACACTTCAACAGTCACTTTTTTCTTGGTTTGTTTGGGTTTTTTTGTTTGTTTGTTTTGTTGGGGGTTTTATTTGGTTCTTTTTTTCTTTTTTAACATGCTACTTTCCCAACAGGAATTACCTCACATGAACTGCTTTTTACAATAAGAACTCTCTCTTTACAAGGTAGAGCAGACTTCTGCTTAGGTTCAGCTTCTGTTGGGTGGAGTGGACCTTGTGGCCGGGATTCTTGCCCAGCATTTCACTGTTTGACCTTTTTCCTTTGCATTTTTACTCACACATGAATGTTCCAGAACACAGAAGCAAAGGGATCTCATTTCCTGCTCGTGTTACAACACTGAACTTCTTGTTTCTGCTACCTCAATTCACACCACAAAATGTGAACTTATCCATTAACGTTTTGCTTACACAGTTTTTCTTTTTGGAACTGGGTTTAACTGGACTGAATTTACATTTACAAGCTCAATACACGATACAAAGGTTTCCAGGAAGTTCTGCCCTGTGTTTTGCTGGAGTTGCTTTGCACATAATGCCTTGCCTGAAGTGCAGGTCAAAATATTTTACTCCTCTGGCTGGTAAATGTGGGATGTTCTAAACAAAAAGAAGCAGAGAAATAAAATAATAATGAGCAGCAATAGTCTGAGTGGCTTGACACTATTGATGTGTGGGATACAGTAAGTCAAGAATATTGAATGTCATGTTACCCAGCAATGCCCAGCAAAGGTTTGGCCATAATAACAAAATCTCAGAGAGGCCCAAATAAATCCAGGCCAGGTGGGGTCTGAAACAAAAGAAACCAGGTATTTTTCTTTGCTTGCACTGTGCTTGTCAGGCACAGGACTTGCCTTTGTAGTGCACACAGCAGCAGAACAAGGAGAACAGGGCATTGGCAGGACATCCATATCCTTGGAGAGGGATCAATTTGGGGGCTGCTACACCACTAGCCTCAAAGAAAGGGTGACCACCTACAGTTCCTGGGGGCACACAGGAGGAATAACAAGACACAGGGCTGACCATGTCCATTAACTCCAATTAATGCAACAAACCTCCCCTGAAGTTCATTCAATTTTAAGTCCAGGTTTGGAGCATTTTCCCTTCTCAGTCTTTCCTTCCAGCCATTAGGAGGGGTCTGTGTCTTTCTTCCCCCACAAATGGAGATTCTACACAAATGTGGTCCCACAGCAGGAGACTGTACAGTATGGTAGAAAAGAACCTTTTATTCAGCTTAAAAGGATTAATGCATTTCTTTCAGCAAAAGCTCGGCATGTCTCCCAACTCAAGCAGTTTATAAAAGGAGAAGGATTTTTGTTTAAATTGCAGGTAAAGCCCAATTATCCGACGTGACATCTCAAGCTGTTTGTTTGGGATCAAAACTGAATGTGAGAGAAGCAGCTCTCTCAGTACCATGCCCTAGAATGTCAGCATTAGTAGTGGATTTTGGAGACAAGGAAGCCACTGAAAACAAGAGGGAGATTTTGGCATTGAACATCTCCAGCTAGCCCTGTTTGCAGCTTTTGGGCCAGGGCAGGTGAGCTGCAACACAGCACCGTGTCCAGCAGAGCCTGTCACGAGTTCGGTTTTCACAACGACAGATGTGACCTGTCCTTTGCAGGAAATCTTTTCCCAGCCCTTTGTGGCTGTGCTTTCGAGAGCAGTAAAATTAAAATTGGTGCCTATTTCTTGTCATTGCCCCAGAACCACAAGCCCCAAAGCATGGGGTGCTACAGGGGTGGGCACTGCCGAGCTCGTGGCTGGACAGCCGAGCTCCAGCACACCCTGGTGGGATTGCTTTAGAAGTTCCTTCCCCAGCTGCCCTCTCTGCCCTCTGTGCCAGTTCCCAGCTCCCAGGGAGAAGGAACATCCCAGCCTTCAGCCTCTGCAGTGGAGAGCCTGAAGCTGCAGCACAAACCCCCCCTTTTGGCTGGACAGGTGAAGTGTTTTCACTCCGGAGCCCAGGGGATGGTTCAGTGTTAGGGTTTCCATCACCTTTCAGCGCTGAAGGTGCTCCTGACAGCAGAAGCAAATACATCCTTTCTCAGAAAAGCTGCTCCCAGGCCATTCCACTCACTCACACTGCCAGCGAAGGCAATATTCTGACTAACACATTGGTATTTTCTAACTTGGCTCTTAATAAAAATGAGGATTATATCACAATTACATTAGAGAATTGTATGCATAAAGAGCTGTAACCGGAGAGTTAAAGTCTCGCATTGACATTGAATCTAAAATTAAAAACAAACAAGACAAATTGCAGCCTGCACAGACTCCGGCATAATTTGGAATTTGGATGCATTACTCTGCTGTAATCAAAGTCCCCTTTCTTTTAACCTTAGCTGTTGGAATGTGTCTCCTGTCTGAATGTCACCAGGAGGCAGCAGGGAAGGTCTTGCTGTTCACAGTGTGTCCTTTCTCCTGTTGTCCTCGTCGGGAGGCAGGGAAATGAAACACTGAGTGGCATCAGCACAACTTACAGTCTTGAAAGCACAAGATTTGCTTTCAATACATTGCAATTAAATGTGGAGCTCATTGACAGTGTCCATGAACTCGAGACCCCTTGGTGAGTGCAGTGGGGATGTGGGGAGCTGGGAAATGCCATTGGGGGTAACTGAGCTGGGTAAGTGTGACACAGGTAAAGCAGGCTGGAACAAAGGATATTGGCCCTCAAGAGGTATTTCATTGGTAAGGGGACAATAATGTCAGCATTTGGAAATAAAATGTCAAATAAATTGGCCCAGAAGCATTTGTTGCCAGCTTTACCAGGGCTGAGTATTGCATTATTTCAACTGGTGATGCTCAGCAGGTGTGAACATCAGTGTCCCTTTTGAGTCCCAGCCCTGATGTTGGCCACAAGGAAGAGCCCAAGACATGCTTTAGCTACTCCTTCCCTGCTTTTGCCATGCTATGTGGGAAGGACAGAGGTGTCAAACTGCTGCACTATCCTAAATGCTCCACCAAAAGGTTTGTCTGGGTTTCAGACAGGGACAGCAGCCCCCACCCCAGGGAATTTGAAAGGATACAGGAAAAGCTGCATGACAGAGTGGGCTACAACACCATGGGGGGAAACCCAGGGTTAGTATGGAAGGATGAAAAAGGATGGACATAATGTGTGCATGTCCTCAGACAAACATATTTCAAAATGCTCTCTTCTGTCACCAGAAAAATAGTTAATCAATCAGTAAACCTCTTGTTCTATTACCTGTGTACACATTATTTGAGTATCACCTCAATTATTATTATTATTCCTTAGCCCCAAACCCTCTGCAACCCGATGTGCCTCATCCCCAGCTTTTCCTCTCACTCAGGGAACCTCACTACTCACCACTGACATGTTTTGGGCCCTACCAGATTCCTGATTCCAGAGATGAGGAATTGGCGGGGGCGGGGGGAACCAAGGAAAGGATCCCACACAGATCTTATTTCACCTTGCCTTTCCTTGGCCTCTGTTGCAATATAACAAGGAGGCTCACAAGCAACTTTTTGTATATTTTAATTTTTTTTTAATTACATTTACAATACTGGAAGGCTATAGCTTAATGTATATGGAAAAAGTGAATGTACCTACTGTAAAGTAAGTTTGAAGCTTTTCATGGTGTCCCTTGGACATCACTGTTTAGAATGCACTTATAACTACATTAAACATGCCAGGAAGATGTGGGGGCTCAGATGCTTAGGAGCTCCCATGCAGTGATGGTGCCTCAGAGTGAGTTAAACACAGAGTGAGGGGCATTCAGAGCCTGAATTCAGAGCCTTGGGGCATTACTGTGCCCCAAACCAGTTCTGGATGTTCCTCTGACAGGATTTCAGAAGTGCTTAAAGGGAGTCACTCTCTACCACCCCATGCCTTCCAAAAATCTTGGATTTCATAAACAGCAGCACCACAAAACCAATTCAAAAATCCTGCCAGACGGTCCAGCAGAATGAGGCAGAATTGGGAACTATTCGTTTGCCAGTGTTTTACCTTAAAAATCTTTCCAGGTCCACAGTGAACCTTGTTGACTGATTTTTCACCATTTAGATATGCTTTTGTTGTAATGTTGCCACCTCTCAATACCATAAAAGGGCAAAGCAGATACTAAAAACTGGGAAAGATTATTTCTGATGCCTAGGTTTACTCCACATGTGACCCATCCAGGTAGGAACAGGCACACTGCGGTTTGCAAACCTTATCTGCAGTGAAGGTTTTCGTGCAGTGAGATGCCATTACAATCAAACCAGCCTCCTTGGGTTCTGCACAGTCTGCATTCAGGGCCCCTTGGAAGAAGCATTTAGTCAATTAACTATTTTATTAACCAATTGATTTTTCCTGTTAGTCCTTAACCTCTTTGTACCTGTAAGGAATGGTTATGAAAGGCGAATAAATTGCTTTCTTTCCCCTCTAAAAGGCAACAATAAATAATGAAACAGGTTGAACAAGGTTTCAGTGGGGAACCCAAACACGAATGAAAACACCTGCCGTGCATCATATAATATAAAATACTAACTGCTAGGAGCAGCACAGTATTTCAATAAATCACATTGTCACACTGACCTTTATTGATAGACTGTTCCTCAACTTAAAGGACTGGCCCTGCTGCTTTAGGAGATCTTTTGTTGGGAAGGGCCCACAGACTCGTCGAGTAACAAACAGATTATTTGCCCACCATAGGGCTGTCTAAGTCTGTGTTCTAAGCAGAAGCAAAAGACCCCAAATATTTCAGGGACACTTAACATTTAGAGATTTATTTAGCATCACAGGAGAACTAACATGCATTCCTGAAATAAGCAAAAAATGTGATTTATATTATCACTTAGGACAAAGTGGGGGGAAAAAAAGGAGAATGCAGAAAAGAAATGCTCTTTCATTTCTCTTAGCTAATAAACAGCTTGATTTTATGGGATGTTACACTGGGCAATGACAGTCCAGTGCACTCTGCAATGACACTCCAGTGCTGTAAAATTAAATTCCCCACGCTGGCTGGAACTCAGCAGAGCTATTGGTTCCTCTGTTCCACTGGCTGAAAAGGAGGTGTGCAAGGGACACGGTTTTGAAGCGACAGAAATAACCTCACAGGGGAAAAACACATGTCTCTCTAAAGAACCATCTCCTGCTCCAACAAAACCAGCACAAACAGCCTGACTCACATCCAACATGACTGAACTGGTACTGCCCATCTAGTGAAAAACCAAATTATGGACCAGAGATTCCTCCAGCACAGAGTCAAGAGCTGTAGAGTATTTTCAGTCATGTATGCAAGATTTTGTACAAATTATGAAGCCTAATGTTCTTCTTGAGCTTCCTACTGGCTTAAGTGGTATGGATCTCCTGGGAACTTTTGTTCCTGTTAATTTTAAAATTGACTCATGCTGCCTTGAATAAAACTCAGAGACTGGGGAGAGGAGTTGTGTTGTTTTGTAAAACAAATGAACAAATAAACAGAAAAAGAAGATCTGTGTGTCCCTCTTCCAGCTATTCATTTCTCTGGGTTTATGTGACTGGGTGATGGAAAAGGAGCTGAAGGCTGAAGGGTAGTATATTCAAAGAAGAGTTCATCAGTGCTCAGTAATTAGGTCACTGAGCAAAGATCTGTGAAGGGAGGTGAGGAAACTGCCCCTGCATCCCTCCTGGTGCTGTGTCTCCTTTGCTGCCCCTGTTTCTGGTGGCTTTGCACAGAACAAGTACATAATTGGGACTCCTTGCTGCTCTTGTATCTGGTGCTGGCATAACCTCCCCATACCTGCCTATGAAACCTCTCTTTACAAATAAATCTCCCAGTGCTCCTCAAGCAGTTACCCAGCTTTCACAAGCCACTGTGATGATGCTATTTCCCCCTCCCCTTATTCCTTGAAAGGGAAGTTTTGCTAAATTCCATGCAGCAGTGCCCCTGGCTGGGCTCCCCTCTGGGTGATGCCTGGCTGCATGCTGTGCCCTAGCAGCTCCCACCCCTCCCTGCTCTTGGCACAGGTGGGACCTCCCTCTGTCCCTTCTTCAGTCACTTTTGTCATTCCGGTAACCCAGCCTTCTGCCACTCCACCCTTCCCTATCCTGCTTCTCTCCACCTGTTTCTCTAGCAAAATTCTACCATTTTCCTGCTCTCCTTGCGTCTCTCCCGCTGAGCTTCTCTGCCCTGGGTGTTCATCCCATAAAACTGCCAAGGCTCTTCATCCACTCCCAATCACACCCACTTCGTTCCTGTGTCCAATCTCCTCTTCAGCAGCCATAAATTCCACAAAGGGCTTTGGATGACGAGGGCAGAGACAGCAAATGTTACATTTGAGTGCAGAATTAAAATGCCACCATATGGCACAATCAGATGAGAATTAAGGGAGATGTGCTTTCCCAGAATGTGCCACCAGTGATGCAGACAAGCTATTCCTTTGCTGGCAGCGGTTGTGTTGGGTGGTAACACACAGAGCAGCTGAAGGCAGTGCATTTGTTGACACTTTTGGATATACCTGTCATGCACCCTGCCTCCCTGGCCCCAGGATTCTACAGGAGAAACAGGGCATAATCAACTGGATTGATTTGTGTTTGTCAGTCATCCAAGCGCCTTTCATTTTGGTGTCCCTCAATCTTGCTTTTTCATTTTCATTTGGAGCCACTGAAATCTCACCTTCCAGAGAATCCAAGCTGTTGGACTTGTCATTTGGTTCAAAATGTCTGCACTGCAAGAACAAAATTTACTGTCCTCTGTGCAACCTGGTTTGGTGGCTCTAATAGAAACCACAGCAATCCCTCTTTTATGCTCTGCTAGGAAACAATCTGCCTTTTCTTTTTTTTCCTTTCCTTTTTTTTCCATGAAGACAAAAGTTTGTGATAGAGTTTTTGCTGGCTTTCTAGAAATCAGAAAATCCTCAAAATCCAGTGCACAACCCACACTCCTCTCAGTGAGTTTAAATCTTTTAATGTCTTTGCTCTAGTCCCTCCTTAGATTGAAACCCTTGGTTGAAGCAAGACTTGGGTCTTTGGAATTGCCCAACGTGGCCAAGCAATGACATGACTCACGAAGCATTATGCTCAGCTGAGGTGTTAATTTGCAAATTAGTTAAAGCACTAATTTGGTTGTGTCTTTGCTCCTCCCAAAATCGGTTGCCATTGAAACGTACCGGTGGTTCCTCGTCCTGTGTGTCTTAATCTGTTAACATGAAATTGTTGAATTGTTGAGAGACAGTTGCATTCCTTAACAAAACTTTTCAACTCTGACACGTTTTTGGGGGTTTTTTTGCAGAGATTTTAAGGTCCCTCCGTTTTAAATGAGGAAACAGGTTTCTTCTCCCCTCCAAACCCCCTTAGTTTTTTTTTATTTGGGGGTTTTTCTTTTGGTTGGTTGCAGTTTTTTAAATCAGCTCGGTGGCTTGCTGCTGTCAGCCAGAAAGGCCCCAGTGGGAGAGCCAAGGGCACTGGTAGCTGGAGACACACACTGCACAAGTAGTTAGGATGAAAGAATATCCCACTGGCTTTTGGACTTGCAGTTTCTTAGCTCTTGTGGCTTGAAATAAATATCTGGAGCCACCAGCCAGATTCTCTCCCTCCTGAAGCATATTGCAGACTTACAGAGGTGAAGGGCATGAAAACCTTTCTCATTTATTTTATATATAATGATACATTTCCTCCCCTCTGCTAGGGACAGGATGAACAGTTTTGCTGGCTCCTACAGAGCCTGGAATTTCACACAAATATTTTCGGAAATCTCTTTGCTCAGCAATTTGTTGTCGAGATTTAGGGATAAGCAAAGTGCTCTGCAAAGGGATGATGTCTCAGTGAAACCCCCAAATTCTCAAACATGCTTAACTAGCCTTATTCAGAATGTGGCTTGCTTTTTGAAATACTTCCAGAAGAATTTGGTGTGCTGGGATTTTCCCCCTTCATAATTACAGAAGAGTGAGACTGCAGCAAGAGATCTTGTGCTTGGAGTCTTTAGACTGAAGTGTAGCTTACCTTTCAGGTTCTAGTACTGATTTCCCTTGTGATCTTCTGCATGTTGATTAAACCTTTCAGTCCCTACCCTTACAAATGGGATTAAAACACATCTGTGCTTTATTTAGCTATTACAAAAAGCATCACTGATGAGTGGCTACTGTGCTAGCTTATAAAAGAATCCACAACAAAAACACAAACTTCTCAGCAAAATGAAACATCCTGAATGCTTGTCACATGGGATACTCCCAACCATCTGGGTACAGACCACAAAACTTCACCCTCTCAGAGTAATTTACTGAACTGCCTAGTCAGCTCGATCTCCTAGGGGTTGGGAAGAAATAAACAAAAGCTCTTCACAAAATCCTCCAAATAGAAAAAATCATGCAAAAAGCTAAAAGCCATCTCTGACCTCCTACGTGGCCCATCTGTGAACCAAGCTTGGCTCATTCACTTTGAAGATATGGAGAAAGAAAGGAAGAGGGGCTGGAGATAATCTGCTTAATTCTCTCCCTTACAGAATGAAAATGTCCTCTGTACCTTGCTTTAACCTTTAATCTTTCACAGACATTCAACAGGGAATACACTCCATTACGTTTGACTTGAGCTGTTATTAATGGTATCTTGGATCAGATGATTTACCAAGCGACCAAAGAATGACTGCATTTCTCTGCAAAGTGATAAAGTAGAAAGCCATCAGTGAGATACAGCACTGAAACAGGAACAGACAGAGTGCCTGATGTTCCTCTGAGCTGACAGGTCCTGAGCAGTGACACGAGCCTGTGTGATGGATCCAGATGGACAGGAGATATCACAAGCCACAGCCAGGCAGTACAAGATGATATGAGGCTCTTGCCCTGGCACAAACAGGGGTCCTGGGAAGCCAGCTGGCAGAGCAGAACACTTAATATTTAGGACTATTTAGGAACCAGCAGTCTCCCAAGAAATTCATCTCTGTTCACTCACTGCATCTGAAAGAAGGAATAAGTCAAGAAACTCCCTCTGTCCTTTGGGTCCTGATGAAAAGTGTGCTTTCTTAGCAAAACCCTCAAACCTCTGTCTGCTTCCAACAGAACTCTCCGACTGTCTGAGACATCAAGGCAAGCAGTCAAAATGAGATCCCTGAGAGAGACAGAGCACAAGGTCAGAATGCTGCTGGAAACAAACAGAGCAGCAAGCTATGCACTACACCCAAAATGGCACAATGAAGGGCTGTGTCGTGCCCTTGGCCTCCAGAATCATCCACAAGTCACTTTTGCTGAAGTTGTTGCATGGGACTGGAGGAGAAGGTAGAGATAAGTGCCTGGAGGCTGTGAATGAAATGACAAAAGGCAGGAATTAGCCTCTTACTGGACCACCAAGGGCAGCTGCTTTTAAACTGTGCAGGGACATCTCTGGCCCCTAAAATCATGCTGCATTTCTTTCCCACTGGTTTCCTGCAGGTCTCGGAGGGGCACTGACTATTGCCATTTTTGTTTTTCCTTTAAACAACAAAGGCCTGAAACAGTAAAATGAGGGTTTTGTGAATTTGGAACAGATTTTCTCTAAGTTACAGAGCATGTCTCTCTCTTCTTGGCACTTGCTGTCCTTACCTTGCTACCCATCCGCTTCACCAACCAGACAAAACCTGCAGATGCACAGACCTTGGATCTGCCCTCTGTTCCAAGCAGCAGCAACACACCCTTCACTCTTTAGATCATTATGGAAAGACCACTGGGAAGAACATAAGATAAGATTAAAGTATTGCAATGCAAACATTCTCCTTGGTGTTACAAACTCCACTCAGCTCGTAGGCTGGGAACGCCCCAGGAGAGCAGCAGCCCCAGGAGAGCAGCAGTGAAAAGTAAACTGTCCATCCTCTGGAGACTAACTCCGTCTGTCAAGTGCTCCCTTGAGTCAAGAGCGTGGCTGTCATGCTAAATCATCTCACTGAGAGACACAGCTGATGGTCTGAGGAGACACTCTGACCCCAGAGCACAGACTGCAGCATCACACGTGGGCTGGAGGTCCTGCCCTGCTCGTGCGTCGTGGAGAGCAACGTGAGCATTCCTGGGAGAGTGGCACAGCTGGTGCCTACTGCACATGGGCTTGGGCCATTTCTGTAATAAGCATGTATATGATTGGTGCCAGTAGGGAAACAAATGGTTTGACTGCACCCTCATTAAACAATAAACCCAACTGTTGTAAGGTCATCAGTTTCCCTGAACCTTTATCTAGGAATACCTGAATTGTGATAGGGAATCTGTCAAAACACTAAATTCTAAAAATCCCCTTGTCACCCCTTTGTCAAGGAATACCTGAATTATGGTGAGAAGTTATCAAGACACTAAATTGTACATGACCCCCAAAATCCCCTATCACCCCTTTATCAAGGAATACCTGAATTATGGTGGGAAGTTGTCAAGATACTAAATTCTAATGTAGTAATTAACCAGTTGTGAAGATAATGACTTAATTGTAACCATATAAGGAGAAGTATGTAAAAATTCATATGTATACCATGCAATGAATATGTATAAAGTGGCTGGATAAAAGGCAGACACACATTGTACCTGATGCACGAGTTGGTGGAGCGAAGACTCCCCCCTCGTGCCCAGGCCTCCATTGCTCTTACCATATAATAAACCTTTTATAAAAAAATAAATTCATATGGGTGAGGCTCTGTTTCTCACAATTTCCATGCTAGGACACGTTGCTTGGAGAAATATTCCTGAGGCAGGAAGTGAGACTGCACGAGCCCCTAACACGTGTTACCTGAATGCACTCCCAAACAGGCACAACCAAGGGGAATTCACCTGTTGCTGCGAGAGTGCCAGCTTGTCCAGAGGGCAATCCCCAGTAGGACTCAACGTTTTCAGCTTCAGAACACAGCACTGAGAGGTGTTGGGATGTGCCTCTGAGTTAAAACTGATCCAGGGGAAAAGCCAAGCTCTATGAGAGAATTCTGGATAAACTACATCTACACGCTGACCATAGTCAAGTGAAACACAGGACCTTCTAAGGCTGAGTCACAAAAATGGTGACTGATCACTTTGTGCAAAGTGCCAGCAAGGCTGATGTTTGATCCCTGGCAATCTTAGTTCAAACACAGTTACTGGATTCCATAAAATCTTGAAACATCCAAGGTTGGAAGGGATCTGCAGCAATTGCTTAGTCCAACCCTCCCTGCTCAGAGCAGCATCAACTGAACCAGGTCACTCAGGGCTCTGTCCACTCACTTTTTCAGTATCTCCAAGGAGGGAGATTCCACAGCCTCTCTGGGCAACCCGTTCCAGTGCTCAATAACAATTTAATCATAGGCTACAAAGTTCAGAACAACTACCCTTCTCACTTCATTTTCTGTCCCTCCGTTTGATTTCATGTTGTGCCAGATCAATAGAAACCTCATTTGGGTCCTGCACATTCATCTTCTGTTCCTAGAAGTCAAGGCATTGTTTTCCTGTGATTTCCCTTGGTTTATAAGGGAAACCTTTGGCAAACACAGGTTGGACCGATGCACAGAGGCAACACATTGTGTCCTTCACCTTAAAACACAAAGGTCTGAAGGATATGCTCTGAAATAAAGCACTGGGAGACCATGCTGAATTCATTTCAGATAAAAAGACATATGTACATATACATGCAGGTAAAGCACAGAGAAGAAAAATGGTCAATACATACATTAATCACACTGTACTGAACCCCATTTGCAACAGGACCCCCCAGAAGCCCAGTGGGTTATTTCAATTTGTGAAATTATATATCAAAAAAGTGTTTCCAAGACTGAAGGCATAACTTTGCCATTCTAAAGTCAGACCATCACTCCAAGTCCTTTCATCCTTCATTGTGTGGAAAGATTTTCTTTCTTTCTTGCTGGCACAATTGCCAAAAGTGTAAAGAGTTGCTAGGGGTCATTTTTTTATTATCTGGTTTGTTATGTCCCTCTAAGCCAGCCCGGATTCACATCTGGCTTTCATTGTTCCCTTCCAAGTTTGCTAAACTGTTGTAAATCTTTCCAAAAATGCATACAAATTCACTGCAGTCAATTAAATCTGACTAATCAGGAAACCCTTTTTGGCATCTGCAGCCTCCTGAACAGCTCCACTGTATTGCCCTGTGAGTGAGTATCTGTCCAGATTCTTTTAATGAGTTTTTAGGGCTGTGGGTATTCTGTGACCAGCAATTCAGTTCCCTTCAATAGCCATCAGATGGCTGTGATTATCCTCTGTTCTGTGCTGAACCTGGCTAAAATATGAAATGATGAATAAGAGCTATAAATCCCTGCACTGTCCTTGACCATTATATTCATTTCAAAAATAAAATAAAAAAAAAAAGTGAGCAATGATGTATGTTGCCAATGTACCCAAACCATCAGACATTTGACTCTGCTCTCAACTGTAAAGATAGACTGATATCAATTTTCTTCCTGTCAGCAGCTCAAGGAGATGACTCTCCTGCCTTCAGTTCCATTCAGAGAGCTCAGCACTAGGTTTGTTAATTCTGAAAAACTCTGCTCTAATTTTGTGAATTCGGCCATGCTGAATCTCTGTGAAATATCCCCGAGGGATTTCCAGGCATCCCCGAGTGCCTGCGATCAAAGCTCCGGCAGACGGGCGAGTTCAGTTTGATTTGAAATGACAAACTGTAGACCAGGAGACTTGATTGTCACTGCAGCCCTTTGGGATGCTGAGCGGGCTGCACACCACATCCTGCTCGTGCTTTGATCACCCAGCAAACTGTTGCATGAACATTAAGGAATGGCATCAGAGAAGAGTCACACTGACTTACATTTTGTAAAACTATAAACAGTAGCACTTTTACACCTGAGGCCACCATGGGAAGCAACCTCCTGATGCTCCTAATCAGCACTGACCATGGGCACAAATACCACTGTGAATTGTGCTATAGCCCTTTGTGTAAAGCCCTGGGTGCCATGAAATAAATCAGCGAGGAAAGACATGTACAGTTAATATGTTTGCCTCCTCTTGAGGATTAACAGATCCCAAACTACTGGAACCACGACAACTGTGTCTCTTTTAACCAAACAGTACCAGTTTCCCCCTGCTAAGGACCTGACCTCATGTAAACTGTTACAGTGCACAAACAAAACCCCTAAGAGCACAGATCTGTTCTTCTAGTCAATCTGGATCATCTTAGGCTGCACAATTAAATAGGTCAACCTCAGCAGTTTGATAAAAGACTTCAAAGGGATTGTGGCATTATGGCTTTGATGTTTTGGAGACCTGAACTGCATTTGTAAGTGAATGCACTGAAAGCATTAGCTGAAGAGTGCCTATAATAACAAGCAGGAAAACCAGTAAGAGAGTCCATAATAACCTTCAAATGGAAAGGCTTTCTCATGTAGATGGGAAATTGCACTCATAAACCTTAGCTAAGTCTGACCCTGTTCTGCTTAGTGCCTACCACTGTGGGTAACTTAGATAGAAAAGAGTTTTAGATCTGCATCTCTTTAGAGTCAGAAGGCATGCTTAGTGTTGTATCCATTTTTCATAACCTAGCATATAGATTTTGTGCTGCAATATATAAGAGTACTCAGCGCTCTTTGGCAGGTAAAAACATATATTAGAAGAAAAATCATCTTTTACTTGCTAGCAACTAATGTAATAATTGTATCATACAGACATAACATGGAACTAGTTTAAGTTAAGAATGAGTTAGGAATCTCAGTGAAAATTTAAATATTTAAGCTGGAGAGGGACTTTTTACAAGCAGATGTAGCAAAAATGATAAGAGGGCAGGGTGAGATGGGATTTTGGGGAGGAATTCCTCCCTGGGAGGGTGGGCAGGCCCTGGCACAGGGTGCCCAGAGGAGCTGTGGCTGCCCCTGGATCCCTGGAAGTGTCC
>JAWWTY010000019.1:4053603-4078451 GCA_035222235.1 Margarornis squamiger | reverse complement strand
CATATATCCTCCTGCCTGCCTCCCATTGGGGGTCTCTGGGTATTCTCAGCTGCCAACAGCATATAAAACATCTCCTTGTTCTTCTAGAGAGCCCAGTCGTGGTCACTGAGGAGCACCACAAGTGAAGAACAAATGAAGATTACACATTCATAACATTCATACATAATCAGTTCACACAGGGACACTCAGAGCAGCAGCACCAAATGCACACACACACACACACACACTAAGCAGAGTACAAATGCATTTGTTTCTCTTTCCTAATGTTACACCATTATCATAAAAAAACCCCAGCATATTATTTTATATAAACTCATCAACATTATTAACTTGTGCACCGATCCTGTCTCAGGCAATCAGCGAGCTTTGAGCTTCACAATCAGACACAGAGAACCTGAAAGTGGCTGAGATGCCCACAGCCAGACTGAGAGTCTCTATCCTGTGCTCCTTTGAGCCAAGGGCCTGGTCCATGCAGTGCTGACACAGGATGAAATCCTGCTGGGGTTCAAAGTCATTTTGCTGCTGCACAGACCGCAGGGGTGTTGGTCAGGGTAACTAAATGGACACTGACATGTTAAATGAAAGACTTCTGAGTCTGTTACAAATACATTTTCCCACCAGAGAAAGAAGGAAATGTCAGGAGCACTTTATTCCATGCCACACACTTAAGCAGTTTGGGCTTGGTTTCCATATTCCCTCCATTTGCTGCATTCAGGTGCAATAAGTTCCCAGGAACACGGCACTGTCTCTGCTTCCCTCCCACTGCTGCTGCAATTTCTCTCCTCTCAAAGAGACAATACATTTTGTCAAGATGCATCTTTATAACATCTCCTGTTTCTTATTACAGTACAAGATAAACTGGAGCTCTGGAGATAATCTAAGAACACAGTAATGCTCATTTTATTGACTGAAACACTGTGCTTTGTACACACTTTAAAGGAAGTTCAGTTTTAATACTAACCATAATTCACCTTGTTTGCTCTTTTCTCAGTTTCAAATATTTTTTCAAATATTACATTGTGTCTTCTCTATATAAATGATAGCCAAAGTACAAATGAAAATTAGCATCGAGAGCCAGCTTTATTTTAAAATCAATGTTGGAAAATACAGCATCAAGCAGCCACTTCTAAAGAAAGACTGAATCCTCTGAAATAACTGGCACAGCACTGCATTAGCCATGGGCAAGTAAAACTAGAGAGAAGATCCAGACAGAGGGGGATTATTTTTTAAGTGTGCCCTGGAATATATTGATTAATACCAAATTAGCCTCTCCTGACACCTTTCCTGCGTCTGACAGCTGAAAACGCAACAGACAGCAAACTCTTTGGAAATATTTAGGGTAGAATATTGATCAGGTATTAAGGCACAAGAAAAAACCCACACATTTTTATCAAAGCCCTGCAGGATTACTGTGATGTATTGGACACCTGAATAGCAAGTACTCCCATCACTACATTGTTGTCATGCCTCACTTAGGGCTTCAGGGAGCACATGGGACAACACCAGGAGCTGCAAGTCGCCCCAGCCCTGGATGTTTCTAGTATTAGGCACTCTTGGCAAAAGCAGTTGTAGCTATTTTCTGTCCTTACAGTCTGCCAGCTATATTCTTATTTGCTGGAAGATTTTAAAACTATTCTGGCACATTGAAAGGGTCATTAAAACTCACTAGGACAGAGCTCACCTGAGACACTGCTTAGTTTAACTGAGCCATATTTGCAGTTACAGGATAAACCAGTTGCGTGGTTGAGGCGAGAATTAAACCATGAAAATCTGGTCTATCTGGTTTAAATATCTCCTCTATTGGGATGGCAAAAAGGTGCATTCCTCTTCTTTTACCTGCGGTTTGACCTACAGACTCACAATTTGCTTTGTTTTGGGTAGGGAGGTGTCTTTTTAAGGTGAAGAGAGTTTAATGTGAGGAAATTGCAAAGATGTCTAAATAGAAAGTCCTGGTAGCTTGGCACTGACCCCATGAAACTTTTCTGATAAAGCCTGCTGGAAGTGACAAGTACATGAGCAAGGCTCTCGCTTTACCTCCAAGGCAACACGGTCATCCAGAGCCTGAAGAAGTTGCTCTGATGATAATGTTACAACTCTGTGTTGTATTTAATCCTCACATTAATAAGGCTCTGAAAAAAACATTAAATAAAGACCTTCCTGGGGAACACAACCAACAACATCTCATTGAAAGGGTAGCCAAGAAGGGAAGGGGGCAGTGATGGTGAGGAGACAGTAATTGGTTTCCCCTGTACCTGTCAGAAAGCTGCTCAGTTGCTATATATTTAAAACTCTGTTGAGGTATAAACTAGATCATAGGGGACATCTGCACCTCAATGTTATCAACAACTTTGTACAGAACACAGAATACAAGTATTAATTTTACAGAGCTGGCAGGGAATGGAATTACCAAGGAAGCCCTATCCAATCTAACTTATTAAATTAGCATATCTAGAAAGTTCAGGAAGGAAAAACGTATTTTGCAAAGTGATACAGTGGCTGAGGAGGTGACCCCCTCTGTCCTTACCTGTCTCTCTTTGCTCTGTTTGCTCTACCATTAAAAGAGAGGTTTGCCCTGCTTTCAATCTTTAATATTTAGGGCCAGGACTGCAACACTGCTGGAATCTGGAGGCATCAGGGCAGCTCCACAAACCTGCTTAGCCGAGGGCTGAGCTGTTACAGGCACTGGCGATCTCACCCATATGTGTGAATGTTCCAGACTTCCCCTCCCTCTGACAATACCAATAATACCAAATATTATCATTTGTTTCCGATTTTTCTCTCGACAACAAACTGATAAAACCCCAAAGGACTCGTGAGGACTAAGGAGTTACATTTCCTGTACTATTTATTTTTCAGCGTAATAATTTTGCGTTTATCTTTTCCTCTGGATCCCTGCGGAAATTAAATTACCATTTTTAACTGCCTGCTTTACCTTTGCCATAATGAAAGGGAAGAGTTATGACTAAGCTTTTGGAGCATCAAAATCAAATGCAGTGTTGGTAAAGCAATTTCTCTGAAATTTGTAAACAATATATTGCCTGGAAGAGTCTGCTGTTGATAGTCATTTTGGACAGAGTCCTTTTTAGCTGCTTATTCTAACGTGGCGTTTCCATCCTCTTCAAATGTCATATGGATAAAGAAGGAAATTTTGACAGCTGTGACAGGATTATCATCGCCAAGGAAATCACATTGCTGGTACTCATATGTTTCAGTACATCTATTTTGCTTTGTCTTTGGCCTTGCCTGAACTAAAAATTACCTCCTGAGACAGGAAGAGAAACATAACAAAAGAAAGAAACAAAATGTTGTTATTCTTTTGATGCTCGAAATTTTAGGAATAAGAAGCAATCTTTGAAGGCCATTAAACCCATTATTCAGATTTTGAGGGAACACTGGCTCCACTCCTCAAGGACATAGCCAATATGGACTTTATATGGGCATATTGAGTTCCAGGAGGGGTTTGCTCCTATTTAAGTTAGAGGAGAAACACTCTGGGAGATTCCTGCAGCATCAGCCTCTCAATCTCTTAAGCCATATGCAAAATGGATATGGAAAACCCCCCACGGCATTTGCAGCGCCCTGAACTTTTGGCCCTGGGGAATTGATACGCTGCATCCATCCAGTTTCAATATCCTGCCTCTGAGGAACACCAGCATCCAATCCCACAGAGACTGCAAGGGCGCTGCAGTGGACAAGTGTGACTTGGTGCACTGCTTCTCCTTCCCTTCCAACAACACCAAACTGAAAGAGCAGGAGAGACAGAGTGACAACAACTGTTATTGGTGTCGCCATTGGCATTCCCAGCGCTCACTCCTGGAGATTATGGGATATGAAGAGCATATAAGTTACAGTGATTGAAATGATGATTTATGGGGTCTGAAATGCCAGCCCCAGCAACACCATCTCTCAGTAAGTATCAGTTATAGTAGCAGTGGTAGCCTTGAAGCAATTCCTCTGAGCAACTGGAAAAGGAGATAGAGAGAGAGTAAAGTGGTAATAAATATTTGAGTCAAAGCTACCAAATATTTAGGGTTAGTCTTAATTCATGGTAAGGCTGTGCTTAGAAATATGCAACACCTTAGGAATGGTCTTTCCTACCCAGCTATTTCATTGAAAGCAGCCATATATTTTTTGGAAGTAGCAAGATGACTATGGATTTGTCATTGCAACTTTCTGTGCTGCATTTACACTGATGTGACTAAACAGACACTGCTTGTGATTCTCTGGCTTCCAAAACTACCACATTCAGGTGCCTGCCAATCTTGGTTAATGTCCTTAGATTTTGTCTTTGGGATTTTACTAATTCACCTGTTCTCAGGCTATTATAATTGATACAGTACGAGTATGTGGTACAGCTCAGTAACCCCCTCAGATCTCACCTTTCTACAGAATGGCAAAAAAACTTCCTTTCCAACAGCAGTCACTGTGTGCCCACACATGGGTGGTGTCCATTTATACTGGGCAAAAGATACAGTTTTATAAGACATGCACATCACTTCCAGTTTTATAATGGTACAAAAACAGTCATTGACCTCTGTGTTCTCTTTGCCAATCACATAAAACACCGCCCCATAAAACCAGTCACATAAAACACCAAGGAGGATATTCTGCTGCCTTATGGTTCTTTGATAATCCCTTCTACATGAGCCCTGTGTCCCAATGTGTAATTTACAACCACTGAAATGCTAATGTTAACATCCCTTTTCAGACTCGTTCCGCTCTTCCCGAAGGGCAGCACGTTCCCTTGAGAAATGTGCTGTTTCATCAGAGATGCCTTTCCTGATGGTTTATTGAGGCTCTTCATAGCACCTTTTTGCCTTCACCCTTTACCCTTCCCCCTCTTTCATAGAGGAGATCAAAATAAAACGGCGCTCACACTGTGCCATTTCACAAGCACGCCCTCAAGAGCAGTCCCGGCAACAAAAAGGCCACCAACACTTGACCACTCGTGATATACATGCCCTTCTCAAGTAGAAGCAGCATTTGCCCATTCTTTTCTTAGAACAGCCCCTTTGTCAACTAGCTAATGAAAATGTTACAGCTGACAGTCTGAACTGACAAATAAAACCAACCAAAGAAAGGCCTCGAGGTAAGGTTAGCTACAGAAGTTCCTTTATACATGAGCTGACCGAGGGTTAAAGCTGCCAAGGTGTTCAGCTACCCAAAGCTGGATGGTGAGTCAGGTATTACAAATACTTGAGTGCTTCTCTAAAACTCCCTAGGCATTCATATTTTGCTAATATACAAATACATGAAAAATCTGTTCCCCAACAGGCAAACAGCACCGTGTGTGAGCCTGATGGCACGGTACACGTAATGGACTAAGAGTTGCTGGGACATACATTATCAGGCTGCCTTTAATTGCACACACGAAGCCCTGCAAGTGCTCGCAGCATCCATTTCACACTTGCAGGCTCCCCTTCACACTTGTGCTGCTGGTGGGGATGTCACGCTCAGGCAATTTGCATCTGTGAGTGGGGGGTTTGCATGTGCAAACAGGTGCTCTCAACAGCAATTCTGTTTGGCGAGGCTGCTGCCAAATGCTAATGGGCTTAGATTTAAAATATAAAACACTCCAGCCAACCTCATCCACTTCTTTCCCCTTTCTCCTGTCCCATATAGGAAATATATAGTCTCAGAATACTTCTCCAGGCTGAGCCAAGTCCCACAAGTATCTGTGGGCTTGTGTCAAGTTCATAGGACTGGATTTCCTCTCCCTTCAATATCTGTTCCCTTTGATTTTTGACATTGCATCATGGAAAAGTGATATTCACTGAATAGTAAAACTAGTATGTACTACACAAAAAGCCTCAGGCTGTTGTTGTTTGAGAGATTTTGCAGCTTTAAACGTTGACAATATTCTGCCAATGGTCCTTTAGATGCCTGAGCGAAACGCAAACAAGAAATAGGCACACACTTTAAAATCCTTGAGAAAGCCCTAATTACAGATTCATAGACAATTTGTTTCTTTGAAGATTTTATTACCCACACACCTCCACTTAATCCTGGTGTTTTTACAGCAGCCGAGTTCATGATAACTGCAGCTAAGGTTTTGTCAGCACTTTAATTATTAACTTGCTTTCACCATGACTCCAGAGCATCTTTCAGTGGTTCCTCAGGTAAGCCCTGTGTCTGCACCTTGTGAGCTCCCAGCTCGGCCAGCAACGAGCTCCATGCCTAAAGACCACTTTGAAACCCTTCCAAACCTCAGGCTTGACACAATGAGCATCCTTTTCAACTCATCACGAATCAACAATCAAATCATTAGAATGCTCATTACAGCCAAAAATTACCAGCCACTGCTTTCATTTCCATAGACCCCAGAAAAGTTCTTGCTTTGTTACTGGACACAGTATTTTCAATGGTAACCCCAATTTTTGGGCTTTTTGCAAGCTTTTAATCACACTTTGCTGTTGAGTGCTTCTATAACATTGTTTTAAGAACATATAATTACTAGAAAGACTGGGAGGATTCCGAAGTTGTCCTAGCTGATCGGATTAGTTACTGTGCAGCTTTAACTCAAGTGTAATTAATTAGTAGCTGCACTGATGAAATTTTAAGAGAGTTAAGGTCAAGCTACTTCCAGTGTAAGTTAAAATGCTCCCTGCAGGGCTGCTTCAGTGGGTTTCCAAATCTCAGAAAGGATCCTTGGTATCTTAGATGAGCAGCACTACCACAGGTACTCTAAAGAGGAGTGGGAAAGGTGGGGGAAGCAAGAACTCCCTGAGAACCCTCTATGAAGGGACACTGCAGTGGTCTACTGGTCATGCTGAGACAGCTTCCAGATAAAGAATTTATTTGCTCCTTGCCTCAAAGTTCCTGAACTAATGGGAGCTAATTAAGTGTTTTTCAGTGTTCCTGCTAAAAAGAACAGTCGTAAATAGGATTAGGAGATGAATTTTCCATCGCTGGGAGTGTTGCCGGTTTGGGACCGACAGTTTTTACATTGCTTGGGGCTCAGATGTACAAAGGGGTATCAGCCCCAAAACACTGGGAAGGCTCTCTCCAAAGTGACAAGTGTCTGAAGGAATGTGCTGCTCTTCAGGCAGCTGATGGAGCTGAGGAGCTTTTCTACCTCTGTGCCTTGGACTTCATTATGTAAAAAAACCCCTGCAAGTCAAGATCCTCAGCCCCCCTTTCCACGTGCTAATGATTTTGTTAGAAAACAGGGGGGAAATACACTGCTGTGGCATTTTAACTCCTTTTTCTTGTCCTCTCAAGTTGGCTAATTATTTCTGTGAGGTTAAATGAACTCATTATGCCTATATCAGAGCTCTTTGAGAAGCAGGAATCACGTTTGTTGTTGATAATTAAATGCATTGAGCTTGATTTTTGGTTTGGGATACAGTTCTAGGTATTTTTCTTTATTGCACATAGTAGAAAGTGGTAAAAATAATTACAAGTGATGTTTTGTTGATGACAGAGTGGAGGCAGCTTTTCAACTGTGGTGGAAAAGGTTCTGTAAATTGATTTAAATTACTAAGGGTGAGAGTAAGGTAAAAGGAAGGGGAATTGGAGCCCTTCTACTCATCCCTTAAACAATCTTACAAGAGTTAGAGAATCTATCAAAACTTCCCATGAGATTTAGAAGGAGAATGTTATGTTATGTTATCCTTTTACAACTGTGACTATAATGTAGATTTTTTTCCCCTTTAGTTTCACTCATCGAGTCCTGTACATATTTTTCCCCGTGACACTTGACAGAGCGGAACTCCAAGAAGCTGAAGGCTTTTATACAAAGGTCAGATATGCTGCAGACAGCACATATTCCTCTTCTCCTCGCTCTTTGATCGGAGAGATATTGTCTGCCAGCATACAGAAGAGTTGCAGTCCTCATGCTGGTTCTGCTCCACGTGTCTCCTGAGCAGAGGACATCACCTGTACCCACCTGTACAAATGAGGCACAGCACAGAAAGGGAGAGGGCTCTACAGCAGGGATTAAGCTCTAACCTCTAAATTCACTACGAGCTGAGAGCTGCAAGCAGACACGCAGCTTTCATACCGAGTGCCTCTCTGAGCTAGGATCCAACAGCAGAATGCTGAAAGCTGAATTCAAGGCATGGCTGTCATTCCTTCTCTCTTAGGCCACTTAAGCCAAACACACTTTTATTTCAGCCATCCTTGCTGGCATTACTAATGCTGTGCACAGAGGGGGATGACTGTGAATGTAGACACAACCTCACTGGTCCCATCTGTATAGATTCTTGTCTGTCTATAAGGCTGCAATCCAAGTCTATAGGTGCTGGTGGGATTGTGGGTGTCAGTGGGGTGGGGACTCACCCAGGTGGAAATTGCCAGGGCAGTTTCTGAGCACGGTGTCATTTGCTGGTGACAACCTTCACTACGGTGTGAGGACAAACCTGGAGCACAACAGGGAAGGGTCTCCACTGAATGAAGAGGTTTGGGGCAATAAGAGCAGTGGAGGGAGAAGCAGAATCATAGGACAAACTTTCTGCTAAAAATAAAGCTAAATCTAGTATAAAGCTAAACCTGCTGAGCTGGAAGGCTCTGGACTGGCCCTGTGAGTGACCCACACACTGCTTTGCTCATGGCTTGTTTGCTGCACTGGAAGGTTCCCCAGATCTGTAGTAAGCCAATGCAGAGACCCTGAGCCATTGTCTGTCTTTTACCACTTCTGTCCTTCTGCAAGAGTTGTTTAACTCTTTCCAAGCCTATTTTAAATGATTAAATCTCTCCTCTCCTCCTTTCAGACCCAAATGTGAATATTGAGGATCACATATCTGACGTAGATGGTCGATATCACCTGGCTAGAGGAGCATACACTGTGAGGATGGAAGGGGGAAGGCTCCAGCAATTAACCTCTGGCTCTTTGAGAACCCGACTTTTGTATGAACTAACTTTCCTCCTCAAACTGCAAAAAAAACAGAACAAAGAAAGTTTCCATTCTTGTGCTGCCAAGGAATCATTTAATATCCAACTTGAATCTTCCAGATGTTCCAACAAAGCAATATGTCTATGAATTAGCAATGATCATTTAAATCCAGGCAGCTTTTTTGGTATTAGTATTTAACTATCTCTAGTTGTTATACTTCTAAATTCATACTGTGTGTTTTTGGCATGGGTGACAATACATTCCTTTTTGACTTCTAAAATCACCACGATTCTCTTTAACATCTGACACCAAGTTTAGGGCAATTACTGTTTCATTTGCACTTTCTTCTCCTGCATTTCCATTGAGCAAGTGTAGAACTACGGAGAAATATGTTTCTCGAGATGAGAGCTGTGTCAGCTCAGACAGTTTCAAACAACAAAAAAAGGCTGTGACCCTTTCACTGAGCTGTCATCTTGGTGTTTGTTTTCCTGCAGGAAGCAACAGGTGGAATATAGAAACATTTATATTGTCAGAAAATGATTATTTTAAAAGTCGGAACTGTGAAATGGTGATTATTTATGGGAGGGTTCTTCAAAACCCTAAAAGCAAAGGCTTATGGACTATAATAGAAAATAAATATTTCTTTTGTATGCTGAAATCTAGGTTTGCAGATATTCTCTTTCTATAGTTGCATTGCCACCTTTATTAAAAAAAAAAAATCAAACTTATTTGCATGACAAAGATATTTTCCTTCTGCTAAATTATTCTAATGGGACCTGGTAGAGATAAAAGTAAACTGTTAAAATATTCTGCATGGCTAAGTCTGCTATCTGCAGGTAATATTCCTTCCCTAAGATAACATTTTTAGGGTTTGGAACCTAGCTTCTTGAGGGTAAAAATAAGCCTTTATCTGTCCTTCAGGATTATTAACAGTAAGTGATTTCCACATTAACATCAATAGCAATAATGAAGATGTCCTTTTCAATTCATCCCGGGGAACTTTGAGGGAGAACTGTTATTTGGCTAGGCTTCACTCTTTAATAGAGTCCAAAGATAATTGGGTATTGAAAATCCCATCTAAATCAACCAAATAAATCTTTCGGTTACCAAATTAATAATTTCAGCGATGCCATCAGCCTTCAATTTTCACTCCATTAAATTCCTAAATTCATCTGAGAATGGCACAGCAAACAAATTAAAATGAGTTTCTTATAAAAATGAGAATGATAAGATTATGCCTTCTAAAAAAGCAATTTAACTCCAATAAATTATTTTTAAATTATTAAATGAGGCATTGCATTAACTATAAAAGAGGAGCATAAAAGGGCACCGGCCTATGGAAAATAAGACATCTATAGACCTTTATAACCTTGGACAATTATATCTGTAATAATTGGCTCATAAAACTTTATGGCAACTTGTACAATATTCCTTTTTCTTAAGATAGCATTGTGATCAGCAGAATGATTAGACAGAGAGGAGCAGAGCCTTTTTTTTCCCCTCAGGAGCACATGGCTCAATGTTTTCAAGTAGCCTCTGGTTGCTTTTGCTCAAGACAGAGCACTGGAGCAAAGTGTTACCTGCTCTGTGTGGAATATGAAATCACAGCTAAACTACCTCACGTTGCAGGAAGGCAGCTGAGTGTCAGGGAGGACTGCAGGAAGAATTCGGGATGCAAGACAAGCAAATTCCATGCCTGTTTTCTTTCGAATACGTGCTCAGTGCCTGGAAGGTTTGAACCTTTAAATGTCAGGTTTGATAGGTTGTCTCCTTTTCAGTTCTTGTTCCATCAACTTCACAGAAGGCCAAAATTCTGAAAAATGAGCAAAAACAAACTGGGCAGAGACTGCAGTAACATCTTGATAGCGAAGCAGTGTGAATAACAGAGGTTTTGATATACATCCCAAAAAGGGAATAAATGCTCCCTCCTGCTCGTGCTGGAATCCTATCAATAATGGACAAAACCTAAAAGCCATGGAGCTGAAAGAGTGGTCCAGGTGTGTCCCAGACGTGCAGGTCTGTACGGGTGACACTAAGATCTGCTAAATGCCAACAAGCTGAGCCTGGCCGTCCTTGCCCAGACAGCTCCTCCTCCTCAATCACACACCCATTTCATTCCCAGAGCCCTGCTTCCCCTGCAGGAATGGGAGCTGTGTGCTCCAGCCCAACAACCATCGCCCCCTCCCCTCGGAACCCTGCTCCAGGAAAAGCTAGGCGAGGCTTTCACTGCCTGCACAGAAGTGCCAGGCCTTAGAGAAGGGATTTGCAACCAAATTGGAGGCACTCCTTGTTTTCAGGAGATAACAGGCACGTACAGCCACCACTCACCACAACTTCCTAATGAAAGCCTCCTGGGCACGCAGGAAACCCTTCTCAAAGATGCTCTGCTCACTCCCTCTCCGTACCAGGAACCAGCCTCCTCTCAATCCAGAAGGCAGAACCCCTGCTGGGTGCAGTAATTCTTGCTTCTCTGAGCTAAATCCTTTTGTGGTTTCCCTTCATTCTCCATTCTACACATTCCAGCTAAATTTAAAATGAAACAGGTATCAAGCCGGGCAACATTAAAGACCCAGAGGCATGAACTCTATCCAACAATGTGAGTGCTGTTTGAATTAATGCACTACAGGGTTTAGATATCCCCGATTTCTTCACCTTTGATTTCCCAGTGATGTCCAGAATAAATAATTACCTTATTAAAGGACTTCTGAAGCCAATAGAGCAAGGTAGAAAACACTGAAGTCACCAATTCAGCCTTTGATTCTGTCTGACAGAAAATTAAAAATGAATGAGAAAAAAAATTAATAATAAATGTATTCATGGCCTTATTGGGATTCATGACTCTCTTGCCAACATTAAATAAGTTCAACCAATTGTTCCTCTTAAAGGGAAATGGCATCAGAATGCCAACTGTTCGAGCAGGATCAGTATTTCTCTTTGGTATAGTAAATTCATAAAAAACTCCAAACAACATAACAACACCTCAGTTATAAAATCCATAAAGCTAAGGCTTTTAGCAAAGTCTTTTAAGGAAATGATACTTTCACATCTTGGCATGCGTGTGAAAATAAAACTCCATACTAATGACCTTTGAGCAAGGGTTTGAAGACAGGCTCTTACCCTCTTCCTTGCATCAAACAGCAACTTGACATCAGCAGGGTTCCCAGGGTTACTGCCACCCCCTCTGCCAAAAGGAAAAGAGGGCTGGTGGAAATACATTTTTGTGCTCCCAGTAAAATGCCTGTTGTCTGAAGCTGGACAAGTAATGAATGAATCCTTCTCAATGATCAGCCCAAACCTATGGGCTGTGACACAGTTATAGAACGGTAGCAGAGCAAAACCAAGTCTTGTCATAGAAAATGGCAGAAAGAGACTAAAGCAAACTCGTGTGGGGATTCTGCTGCACTTGTCAGGAGCACCAAGGTTCATGGAGGATGACCCTTTACCTACTACAGATGTATTATTTACACAGATATGTGATCTGAGCGTCACCATAGAATGGTTTGGGTTGGAAGGGACCTTAAAGTTCATCCAGTCCCACCTCTGCCATGGGCAGGGACACCTTCCTCCAGCCCAGGGTGCTCCAAGCCCCGTCCAACCTGGCCTGGGACACTGCCAGGGATCCAGGGGCAGCCACAGCTTCTCTGGGCACCCTGTGCCAGGGCCTGCCCACCCTCAAAGGGAGGAATTTCCTCTTAACAACTGATCTAACCCCACTCTCCTTCAGCTTAGAGCCATTCCCCTTTGTCCTGTTCCTCCAGACCCCCATCCAAAGTCCCTCTCCAGCTCTCCTGGAGCCCCTTTAGGCACAGGCAGATGGTTCTCGAAGGGCTCCCCAGAGCCTCCTCTGCTGGCTGAGCAGCCCCAGCTTTCCCAGCCTCTGCCCAGAGCAGAGGTTCTCTGCTCATCTCCATGGCCTCCTCTGGCCTTGCTCCAGCAGGTCCACTTCCTTCTAATGTCCATAAACTGGGGGAGATGGCTAGGAGGGGCTGATTCCTGCTGGGGCACAGCCTGGGCATCCCTCAGCAGGTGGTGACCAATTGCACTGTACATCACTTGTTCTCCTTGGCTTTCGGTCCTCTCTCTGTTTTTCCTTTTAGAAGCACTGTTGTATTTTACTTCATGCCATTTATTAAATTGTTCTGTCTCAACCTCTGGGTTTTACCTTTTGGTGATTCCCCTGCCCATCCCACCAGGGCTCTGCGTGGGGCTGAGCTGTGGACTGGGGTCAAACCACAGGGCTGTGGCTCAGGACAGATTATCCACCAGTTCTTCCAGCAGGATTCAAGAGCAAGGCATTTTTGCTGTCTTCAAGACAGGCTGACATTCTACATAGCAGAATAATACTGACTTAGGAGGCTGAGAAACTTAAATCAAGATCAGTAAGTGATGGGCAGGACTGGCTGATATAACACGTCTTTTAATGTCATGCATGTTCCCATGTTTTAATTCCTAAATGACATTATCTACTATTATCCTTTCAATGCACTTGTTTGGTTAGGGCTGACATTTTATATCACTGTATTTACTGATTAGATCTAGAGTCAAAGGAAAAGGAATATAAATTAGTTTTTCTAATTACTGCAAGGCTACTATACACTGCCAGTCTATCTCCAAAGTAATTTCTGTGGCTGATTCCCCAGAAACCAACTTACAAAGGATAAGACTAAACCAACTCTAAATCTTTGATTGGAAGAAAAAAAAATAAAATAAAAAAAAAGGGGAATAAAATCCTGGCCAAGTCTGTGTGTGCACAGCTGGGGAGAAAAGTGATTGTCCAGACTCCAGCCCCAAAGCCTCAGCACCACATCCCAGGGTATCCAGATCAAGTGTTCTGTTCATTTACAAGAGCCTGGTGTGGCTCCTTCAGGAAAATCCAGGGATACCTGCCCTGGTGGGAAAGGAAATTACAGCGCCAGAAATTAGCAGTGAAGAAATGAGGTAAAAAATGGATCTATTTCTTAAAAAGCAAAGGGTTTCTGCAGCTCACAGTGACAACAAACACATCTTTGTGTACAAAACTAAAGGAAATAATTTTTGCAGAGGAGTAGATTTCTTGTCTTCATGCAAGTGGGTTTTCTGTCTTTTTATTTTGAGAATAGATTTAGCATTTGGCTCTTGGATCAAATTCATTAACAAGATCATTCCGATAACTTCAGTGGCTTTTTCACAGGGATAAATTTAAACCTCATGCAAATATAGCTGTAGATTTCAATGGGTTTTGGATCAGAACTTCTATGTAAATTTGCAAAGTGATACAGAATGTGTCTCATTGGGGCACATTAGCTTAAATATTCTTGTCAAAACCATACACCATTTCCAATCCATAAAATTAAAGAGGGGCTCATAAACTTATAAATATGTTTATTAGTCTTTCAGAGACAGGCACAGACTAGTAAACATTTCAAAGTCTGCATCCCTCTAGCCCCAAGGGTGTCTTCTTTAAAGAAGTCATTGATTTTTGTCATCAAAAAACAAGTATTCAAGTAACAGTCTCAAACACAAGCTGATGGTAAAGTACCCAGGATTCCCAAAGGTGCCATCTGTAAAAGGATCATTGATTTTGACCTTTTGGGTGGATTTGTCTTTTTTTTCCTAGCGTTTTATTATGTGCATCAATAACGGGGAAGGCAAAGGAGACAAAATGAGAGCGAGAAAATATAACTTTTTAGAGATGTACGCTTGGGCTTCTGCCAAGAAAATATTTTTGCATTCAAGTATTCTGCTGCTACCGGCTCCTAATCAGGAACAGAAACAAAACAAAACCTCAGCTCAAAATGCTCCTCCAAAATGCAACTGTTTAGACCAATAGCTGGCTAAAAAATATTCTAATTATCTGGTTTTGTCAAATTCCTTAGGAGTTAGCATCGCTCATGTGTGGCCTTAGTAAACATATCCATATCCATTATGCTCTCCCTGTATGAAAGAGCAGATCTTGATTTAGGAGGGGGAAGCTGGGATCAGATCCAATTGTCAGCTGTTATTAAAAAGAATCTCCAGAAGCAGCAGTAAAATCGGCTCTCAACCCCCACAGGAAGGGGACACTGAATTTGCCCTACACATAGGGCATGTTGTGCAAATATTTCTTTTCCTGTTGATCCCAATTAGTGGGTGAAATTAAAATACGGACTTGCCTGGCTGCCCTACGACTCGAACAGGGTTAGGAAGGGCTGGTGGTCTATCTTTGCAGCAGTAGAAACACTCTGTTATGTCTAGGCTGGGGAAGAAGGGCAGCAGGGTTAAAAAATTAAATCTGCTCATTCTCCAGCACTGCAGATGAACAAAGCAAAGAAGGCACATCACTTCAGGGCGAGTGGGCACAGGCCAGAATATTTGGAGAGTATTTCATAGGCAAGATGCTGCAAATGGCAGGTCATGTCCCCCACAGATTCTTATTTCAGCTGCAGACTGGTCAAATTCTGCCCAGAGTGTGACAGGACTGCCTTTCTCTTCCCCCAGCAAAGCAGCCAGAGAGACAGTGCAGGGAAAAGCAGGGAAAAGTACTTCCACTGGAGCCAGACAGGGTCTGGCAGGGGACCAGAGCAGCAGGTAAAGCCATGCCCTCCAGCCCTGGTCGATGGTACCAGGGAGCACCTTCAGATGCCAAGACCTCCCCGTGCATCAGCAGTCAGAGCCCAGTCAAAACACTCGAGGCTGCATTTCTGCTGCCACCTGTACACCACATATTGCCTGTCTTAATGAGCTTCAGGCAGGAAGGCCACGTAACCTTCATTTCCCAGCTCAATCAAAGCGCTGTCAGTGTTCTGCCACAGCTATTCACATGGAGCTGGAGTCATATTAAGCACAGGTAAAGAGGGAGTGCACTCTCCAAACGTGGAGGCATGAAAATAAAATGCCTGATTTGTCCCATTAAAGCAGTTGCATCTGTTCATCCCTCTGCAAGCATATGCTGCCTGTGAAAAATGAGGAGTGTGAGCTACAGCCACCGTAGCTCTCTGTTCTCCAGCTGTGAAGGTTTATACTTGTATCCCTTTTCAGCTCCTACAATGGATTTAACTAAGGGCAATTTTGCCCATTAGTAGGAATTCTTCGAAACAAAACAATCCTTTCAGTGAAAATGAAGAGGCTTTGAAAATGATTGCAAAGTGGATTAGGATCACTTATGGTGGATAGCTGTTGACAAGATATTGCTTGTGATTACCCCGAGCGTGCATTGATAGGTGCCAGAAAGGAAGCTCATCACTGCAACGATATAGACATTTCAACATATGTTCTAAGAAAACATGTTATGTCAAAGAATTTCTGTCATTTCAACAAGAAACTTTCCTTTGGCTACCTACCAGGGGATTTTCTAAGGGCCCAGTGTTGAGCTGAGAGTCAGTCACCCATGTGATTCCAATCCACCCTGGAAAAGAAGCAATTGTGCCCTCGTGCTCAGTGTTTGCACACAGTCACTTCACCTGTGCAACAGATAGTCAGTGATAAAACAGTTTTGGTTAATATGCTGAATATTAAACATCTCTTGCCTTCACAGTTTCATTCTTCTATAGAAATAGGTATTATAGCACAGGGGTATCACCCTTCCCTGTGGTAATCAGGCTATTATTTAGCTAATGCTCATAGGACCAGCAGCAAGGGCTGGAAAAAAGCCGAATACAACATTTGTCCCCACACCATTTACGAATTTTGAAAATTGTTCCTCTAGAAAGACAATTGCTGTACTGTCCTTTCTCACTGCAGTCTGCCCTCAAGCTTAAATGAGCATGAAAAATCAACTGTTTCACGTGGTCCCTCTATATATTTGACTGAATATGTATTTTATATATTCAGGTGAGCAGAGAACAGAACCTGCTTGGATTTACCTCTTTCTACCTCTGCAGTAAAGTGTCACTGCCACCATTGCACAGATGAAGAAATATAATAGAGCATTTTATTTGGGGATGGGCTTTGGCATTTTCAATTCCTTTACCTCCTGTATTTTTAGCTTTAGATGATCTTTGTCAGATAATTCCCACAGCTGCCTTCCAGTGAAGAAGGCTGCAGCAGGAAGTCAGGATGTGGAAAAGGATGACAAGAGTCTCAGAGGGGAATTCTTTATGCAATCCCTGGACATCCTTTTGCTGGCCCACTCCACCTTCAGTGCTAGGCTTTGGCTCCCTCCGAGCCAGAGGTGTAGGCTAAGCCCTAGCCTAGGAATCTCAGAAACCACCCTGCTGAAAAACTGCACAGGGGAGAATTATTGCAGCCTGATCCACCCTTTGTGGTAGTTTAGGCTTTTAGAGTTAAGTTCTCCAGTTACACTTTGCTCTCCTTGACTTTGGGTCTCTATTTCTCTTCCTGCCCTCCTTCAAGTTCCTTCCCATTTGGGTTCCTTTAGTCTTACACATTTGTGTGACAGCCACTGCCATTCCCCCACGCTTGCTCTCTCACATGAGTACTCTTATGTTTATTTCTGGCTTTATCCAGTTGACCCTCACTCTTTTTCTTCTTATTTTTTTTTTCTTTTTTCCCTACAGAGACATACCTGTTGAAGTGGCTGGTGGGAGTACAGCAGGTTTTGCTGTCACTCAGCTGCAGTGCTCACTAACTGGACTTCAATCAGCGCTGCTGAAGAAGCCAAAGGACATGAAGAGACAAGGCAAGCTTGGATAAGAAATGAACTCTGGGGCTTTGTAGAGAGAAAGCCGCTCTGCATCTGCCTTACACACTTCTATCACATGCTACCACGGTCTGCCAGGCACTGCTAACAAAACAAGTGTTCCCAGACTGTGCCAGAGCCCAAAACCCAGCGGTGCTTTCCGAAAGGGAGCACCAAGGAAGCACTTCTTTCAGCTCCGTGGCAGAACCCGGGTGCCAGGCAGGGTTAGCAATAACACAGAGCGCTGGAACAGCTCTTTGCAGGCTCAGCCCTGATGCCAGAAAAAAAGGACAATTAATAAGTGTTTAGAGACAGAGTTTTAGTCCATAAACAGCAAGGGATTGATTTGCAACGTTGGGGAACCCCTGATTCGCATCAGACAAAGAGTTCCCAAGTTTTCAGTGAAAAGCAAGATGATTTATACAATTTTTGTGAAGGATTACAACATCTTTTCATGCCTATTCATAATATTGCAACATTTGATTATAGTATTCATTATAGGAGGAGAGTGGGTGGAGCCTGGGTGTGTTCATCTCTTTTGGGGTGTTTCATGGTGGGAGATCCTGTTGCCTTCATCTTTCGGGGGTTGTATTTTTACTCCTCTTCGTCCTGACTCAGGCCCTTGTTCTGTTCTTATCTCTTTTGGTGTCCTCGTTCTGTTCTTTAGCACATCCTCTCTGTCTCCTTTTACGTCCCTGTGCACATTTTCAAGGACACACTGACCTTAATTCTGTCTCTAACTAAGCATTTCTCATGGACAGTTCTCAGCGTTAGTGTTTGAAGCTAATTTTTAACCCTCGGAGCTCTTGCTCGGCTTCAGCCCCCCAGCCCATGAGTGGAGTCCTCCTCTGGCAGGGTTTCCTGCTGTGTGTTTGTCCTGCTCGCTGCTGCTCTGCCACTGAACTGGGGATTGCTGGGGCGCCCTGGCAGCAGCTGTGCCCGAGGAGCCAGGAGGGAGCATCCCCCTGGGTGAGCCTGCAGGTGCTCAGGGGATGCTGAAGTGGCCTCAGCTGGAAGCCACTCTCTCAGTGGGGCACGATTGTCTCGCAGATCCAGCACAGTTTGCTGAGCATTTCGCTAGGAATACAGAAAGAAATAATGCTGCTTCTGTCTGTTTTGTCCCATCACTAATCATAAAGCCAGTTTGTCTGCCTTCTAAGGCCGGTTCAATAACATTGCAAATTTAGAGTTACTTACACCTGGAGGAATTGAATCAATGTAACATCCTGATCAGCATCATGATAACAGTACAGAGATGACACGCAGGAAGTGAATTCAACACCCAGCTTGGTATGGTGGTGATGTCAGTAAGAGGCTTATTTAAGAAGGGAGCATGTTTTGAGATCTCAGGAGACAGTCTGTTATCTCCCTTATTGGAACCCCGTGGATTAAATGACACATTCACTATCAATACATGTTTACAGTGGCCTACATTTTAGAATTATAAACTAAGGTATTTCGCAGTGGACAAAAATAGCACATGTAACACCACACTTGGTTTTGGCTTTTGTTAGCAAACAAAGAAGTTAGCGAGTAATGGGCTTGTTAAATATTTACCCATATATATCTCCATATATATTTGTGTGTATATATACAGATATATGTGCAGTGTTACATTTCACTGAGTCTCACAGACAGACAATTTCCTGTTGCTTTTTGCCCATCTCAAGGAAAGCAAGACAGAGATGGAAATACTCTCTAAATAAGCTTTGGACGGTTAACACGTTGCTTAATAACAGGGAATAGTGGTGGCAATAATGATTGAAAATGTCCCCTTATGGATTTTTTTCTATCTCAGTAGTGACCAGGAGTGTTCAAAAAGTGGAGGCACACTTAAGAAAGACCTGTGTTCTCTGATGGCTGGTGGGTATGGATTTAAAGTTGTGATGGAGAGTCCAAATATGGATTATCTTACCCATTTATAGTAGCATTCATGACACATCTTTCAGCAGTGTGCAATTCCAGAACTTTCTTATGGGGGAAGTGTGGGAGGGAAGAGGAAGAATCACACAAGGTGTATTTTGTCTGCCACACCTGAAATCATACCCAGAGGAAGCCCCCTGACCATGTGTGGATGGAGACCCTGCTGTTTTTTCAGCATAAAGAGAGTATGAAGCACGAAACTAACAGTGGAGTCAGCTCCAGCATCAATAGTCCTGTTGGCATGGTGCTGCAAAGATCGATAAGATGCCCAATACCTGTGTCTCTTCAGGGGGGCCAGAACTACCTGTCCAGGCACTGTTCAGCTTGCTCCATTTGGAAAGCGAAAACCACTTCAATCTTCTGTCCCTGAAGTTTAAACTAATAATGTAGTTTAACCCTTGGCTGGGAGAGGACAAAAGCAAACATGTACACACTCTTTGGATAATGAAGTACTCTCCAACACTGTGGTGGGTCACATTAGTGATGTCACAGATTAAAAATTCATTCTCTCAAAATATTTCCAATTGGTACACTTTTAATGGCCATGAGACAATAATATCTTGTGGAATATGTGCCTGTAGCGAGGTTAAAATTAAAGTCAAGTCTTTGTTCTTTCTTCCAAGCACAGCCTGAACTGCACTGACTTGTCTGAGCTCTTTTCCTAATGAAAAACTCCGTCTCCTGTCATTTTGAAAGACGACAATAGGAATGGGAGGCTGGAAAACAAAGGAGGACAAAATGCATTAGCAAGAATGTCTACAAAACAGTTGTTAAAATGAAAAGCTTTCTCCATAATTGAAGAGTCCTCGCCGGTATTTCTGTGCGAGGCAATAAAAGAGAGGGCAAGTGCCGAGACAAAGGAAGAAGATCTTCATTAGGAGTATTGTCTACCACATGGTTCCTCTAAACAAGAACTTTCAAAAGGATTGACATTTCCATTAAAAGGGCAAGCAGTTTGCTATGAAATGACATTCAGTTTTAAAGGCTCAGCTTAGAAGCGATTCAGAGCATGAACAACAGTTTCCAATGCCATCTTTGCATTGCTTGGCTGGCTCTTTATGTGATACCACCCCTGCCACAGGAACAACAAGGAAATGGCATTAACACCAAGGAAACCCCTTAGGAGCATCCTGGATTTCTTCTTTACTCCACCATTCATCCCTTTCTGCTGCTTGGGAAACCAGAATGGGTGCACATGACATTTAGACCCACATTTAGGCTTCTATGCACTGACAAAGTGGGTGAAAAGGAGATTTCTGGTGGCAGAACTCTGGCCCTCTGTACAGTAAAAGAAATATTAATGCTGGTAGCAGGCAGTAAAAGATCCTTCCTCACCCACTTTTCCTTCAGGGAAAAATTCACATGCCTGGACTCTAAAGGTAACTGATTCTTCTAACTTTGTGTTTCCCTGTTCCCACTTCACATCCACACTCCATGCCACTCTGAATCTGTTAGCACCAGTGAGAGTCTTTTAAGGGTTTTCATCATACTTAAAAGGCAGGACAGGGGAGCTCTAAATTAGCTCCCCAATCAACTTTTTAAGTAAGACTTAATAAGCCTACTGACTTTTCAGGAGTCATTTAGTGCCACTTCCCTTCCCTGTCTTGCTGTGACACTCAGCAGCACTTGAGAAGTGACTGCTCTTGCTTAAATGCTGAACTGGAAGCTGATTTAGGTCTCTCCTCATTCACACTCCAGCAATTCACGCTCACGAGGCCAAGGACAGTAAAAAAACCCAATGAAATTCCCCAAAAATAAACGAAATGAAAAATTCCTCCCAAAGAGGGAGGAAAAACCCATTCTGCTAAATTTAGGAGAAAAAGCAGCTCCTTGCCAACTGCACATAGCTCCTCTTTGTCTCATCTAACCTTTGAAACAACAGAATTTCTCAATATGGCTAAGAAAATAGTAATATAGAAGTATCATCTTCCTTGTATATTTATTTTTATCCTAAACCTGATGGGAAAATGGCTGGAGTTCTGCGATCTCCTACAAGTTTCTTGAATTATCTTGTGAGCAGCTTGCTGCAGTTCTTTTTATTAACCTCCAGACCTTACTATTTAACCACAAATAGATTTAGGTCATGCATATTGAATTGTTTTGATAACAGTCGAGTGTTTAATAATAAACGCTTCTCCAGAAAATGAAGCAGTTCCAAGGCTGTGCTCCACAAATGTGGTTTTGGAAAGAGCACCATCTGACAACTCAGATGGGCTAAGAAACCACAGGACATTAGCAATGCTCGGCGCAGACTCCTTCGAAGTTGGATAATTACTGAGGGAGGATTATGACAGAGCTAACAGGAGATAACAGAAAATAAAGAAATAATCAAGTATCGAACAGCCAATGCCAGACAGCTGCCTATTAAAAGGCTACCACCAAGGAAAAGCCATACTTGAATGACAAGTAGTTTAGGACCCCGAGACCCTTTTCTCTATGTAGGAAGCGTCTCTAAGAACTTTGATCATCTAATGTCCTTTATGGAACTTTATTGTGTAAAGGTGATGTAATATTTATTGGTTTACAGATCAGCCCATCTCAGATTTGGGGTTTTTTTTTTCTTCCTTTCTATTTACCACAACATCTTCTTTTGAAATTTATGTATCTATCCGCTGAAATATTTATGCAAGTTGGGTCCAGAGGGAAGCAATCTTGTTTTTGCAGATTGTAGTTGGTGCTGGGAGACAACTCTGCCGAGTAAGTAAACACAGAAGAAGAGAATTGGTTTTGTGCGTGCTTTCCTTGGGCACACACTCCCCGCTCGCTGCAATATTTGGAATTTGGTATTACACAAGTGCCAGCAGCTCTGCTGAAGCCAGCAGGAGGGAAACATTGGAAACGTGCTCCTGATTCTCCCTGATGTTTCTGTCTTTGTTCTTTAGCAAAGTTGAAAGAAGCACAAATTTTCTCAAACGCAAGAAATGGATTAGGTGATCTGCTGCACCGATCTGAGGGTCAACCACTTCCTTTGATATGCTATTCACAGGGCTTGATTAAAAATGTCCTGGCTTTGAATGGCAGAAGGAAAAAAGGACTTCCTTGCAAAGACTAAAGCTTGAAGATGGCTTTCTTCACAGCAAACACGGCGAGAAACCCAGGTATTTTCATGGGAAGTGAATCACTTGGAACTGCAACACTCAATGACCCTTTTCCAGAACTTTTTCAGGGGATCCTCTATGGTTCATATAATCCAACACCAATCTGATCTTACCTGAAAAGAAATGGATGGAGCTTTTATCAACCCACTTCTCACTCCCCAAATTCCTCTCTGGTGGCAGCCCTTCCTGTGGATGGCTGGGCCATCACCAAACCCAGGGCCAGACACCAGTGGATGCTTCCCAGAGTAACCCATGGCCCCTGTGGGCAGGCATGGTGACATATCCTGCCCTGTCACCACGGATTTATGTGACAGCTTGGGTGGGGTAACCAGCAAACCTCGGGCTAAAACTGCCAGCCTGCTAATTTCTTGGAACGGGGAGAGACATGAAATAAATGTATTACAGAGGAAGACTATGCAAAAAAAGTAATGAGGTTGTTTTCCTGTTGCACAGACTTTCAATAACTAGAATTTGGGCTCTAAATTTGCAAGCATCAATTACTCTTTATGTGTTAACATAAATATCCCTGCTAATATGTACTATCTTGATTGAAACCCTCACTAAACTGCATCTGTGGATTTTTCTTGACCTTGCAGAAGCTGTAAGCTGTAAATAATAACATCCTCTCTAGCTATTTCGAGCAGCAATATTACTGCCTGGGTTTTTTTTTTTTTTTATTTTAATCCCTTCCTCATCCCGTCTCAAGCACTTTGCTCTTTCTTCTTGCTCAGAACTGACTTCACCTATCAGCCATCTACATTGCTGGTTAGTCCTCCCCCATCTCATTGCACATCTCTGCTCATGAGCCACCAACATCCCCTCTACCTTCCCATTTTTAGTCAAATCTCAGATTACTTCCTTTCTAACAAGCCAAAACACATTCTTTTGCTTTCTTTCCCCACTGCCCTGGGGATTTCTCACTATTCTTCCCATCAATCAGATTATTGTCCATGCACATTTCTCCTAACAGATGTAAAGTGTTACGAAGTTTTGTCATTTGCTCATCCACAGATTTATAAATATCCAGTTCTTCTTTTTCATTCTGACAACAAAACTACTGGATAATGCATCACTTCTTTATCCCACCTTAATTCAGTCGCCTCCATGCCTTCTCTGATTTTTATGATGTCCACACAATACCCTTTTAATTCACACAAATGGATGGAGATGGCAGGCATTCAAGCAGCCTCCCTGGGAGAATTCTAACTCTCTCCTATGGCCAGAAGAACAAAGGCAGGCAGCTGTTGAAAAGGTCATCAGGAAATACAAGCTGCAGAAATAGCCCCATCATTTAACCCATGCTAGGCCTGCCTTTCAGCCCCTTCCTGACACCTGTGGCTCATCTCATCAAGCCCCAGTTTTTGTCACCTGCATGTTAAGTACAGGTTTCCCCTGCCCACCCTGTAACACTCCTTCCTGGGAGAAGGTTTCTGATGTTTACACCTTTCCACTCTAAATGATAGGAGAATTCCCACCATGTGAATTTGCTTCTTCCATCCACTTTTGGCCTTAATAGCCCCAAGTATGAAACAACTGACTCACAAATGCTTTTGTCCCAGGGCTCAAAGAGGTTTCTTATGCCCATATTTGACAGAATTTGGTAGGGAAAAAAAGACCAAGTTAAGCTCTTTTGTACACAATTATCTCTTTGCATGTCTGAAGGGTTCATGTGCAGCTTGGCCCATCTCCTCAGCTGGGATGAACTTGCTTCACACTTCAATCCAGATCTCACATGCAGGGACTCTCCCCCCGGGTTAGAAGTATTATTAACGATAAAAGCTTCCTCCAAACAAAAAAACTGGAGAAAAAAATAAAGTCACCAGTGGAGAGAAGCAGTAATGAATGTCAGTTTACATGCTACGATATTGTACCTTGCCATATGCTCAAGGAGCTTTCCTTGGAGAATTCCATCTCTCTCACACGGACAGAAGAATGAGAACAACAAACTGTTGAAAAGGTCACCAGGAAGTACAAACATCACAGATGGCACAGGTGAAAGCACTGCACAAACACCCAGTGCACAAAGAAAGTGTAGGAGGATCTGTCCCTAATTGGCAGAACTGAGCTAGAAAATGCACTTGTACACTACCTTTATTAATATTAAAATGACTATTGCAAGGGTACCTTACAATGTACTTGCCAACTGGTCCTTTTTCGAAGAGAGAGATGAAAGAACTTCTCCTGTCACCGACATTCCCTGCTGAATGTTTCTCCTTTGCAGTAGGTTTTAAGGAAAACTGAGTACAGTGATCTCGGAGGGGCACCCTGAGGTCCTGCAGGGGAGCTCTCTCTTCACAGAAAGTTACCTCAGAACACGAGGTTTTAAAGCACACCTCATGTCCCAGGCAGGAATAAACACATTCCTTGTCTCCTCATGGCCAGAGCCCCTCCAGTCCCC
>JAWWTY010000019.1:4006557-4053503 GCA_035222235.1 Margarornis squamiger | reverse complement strand
TTTAAAGCACACCTCATGTCCCAGGCAGGAATAAACACATTCCTTGTCTCCTCATGGCCAGAGCCCCTCCAGTCCCCACTGTGCCTGCTAAAGGAATTCCTGACCACTCTGAAGAGCTTCACCAGTTTCCTCAGAGAATGTGAGAGCAGGTGATTTGTGTCCCATAATGCAAGGTCATGGAATCACATTCCATCACCTTCCAAAGGAGCACGTGGAGAAAAATATCCACGTACCATGACTAAAGCACGAGGTGAGGACAGAGTGGCTGGTTGTCCAACTTGCTAAAACCAACCAAAAAGCCTTTTAACTCTGCAAAGCAGCGGGTTTTTCTTAGAGCATTTAGCCCCCAAAAAAGGAAAGAAAATCAGCTCCTCAAAATCCCACAAAACAACCTCATACCAAACCCAAACAAAACCCCTTTAACAGCACATTGCTACAACAGAACAGGTACAGGATACCATCAAAAATTTAACAGTTCTCTGTGTTCCCAGACACTGCACTCTTTCCCCATACAGAGAATTGTGATAGTTAAGACAGAAACATAAGAAATGAACTATAGATGTGGAGACTCAGAACTATACAATTAAAGAGCAACTTCTCCCATTTACCACTACTTTAAATGGCAGAGTAAGAGTGTGTCAAAGTATGGACAGGGAGCAATTCTCCACAATTTTTTCCACAGGCCAGACTTGGCACAATCATTCCTTTTAGGTGGTACCAGCACTGATATTATAGCCCCTAAATTGGAGAGGTGCCAGAACAGGTCTGGCATACTTATGTTTGAGTCGACAGAAGTTGTTCCAGGAGAAAAGCTGACCCAGAAAACACTGGAATGGACTATCCCTAGCAAAGAGCTCAAAACACAGAGAGACGTGTTATAACCTTGGGCATGACTCTCCTCTCCTCAGGACTGACAGTGGAAACTTCAGCACCTCACTGGGCAGTGGGTTACTGGGCAAGGAGGAGGAAAAGATGCCCTTGGAAGAAAGCAGGACAGACTTAAGAACAGAGCAGGATCATTCAGGCTCCTACAATCCAAAAGAGAATGGGAATGACTCCTCATACTGGGAAAGAGAATTGTTTAGCCCAGAGATACTCACTTTCTGCAGGAACTAATCACAACAAAATTGTGATGATTTAACAACCATTCTTTTAAGAAAGCTGTTTAATGCTAATGGGCTGCTCATCAGGATTGTTTTCTTGAAACTGCAAGCCTAAGAAAGGCATAGGCCAAAAGGAAAGCCATAAATAAGCCTAAAAATCAGCCTGATTATGCAGCAAAGCAGAAACCTTAAGAAAGCTTTTCAAGAAAGCATATAGAGACAGTCTAACCTTAAGAGCCTGACTACACAAGGAAATTACTGAGCATAAATTATGACAGGAACGTAACACTCACTGGCAATTCCTCACTAATTTACCAGGTGGGAATATTAAGGGGTTTGACTTAGCACAGTCCACAGAGGATGTCGGGACTGCTGACAAAGTCATCCTCCCCTACCCTTTGCTGCAGTCCCCTCCTAAGCACTTGTCAAAACCAGTGAAGTCTCCCAGCCCACAGAGCAGCTCCTGACTTGCTGCAGAGAGGGAAGTCACCAACATCTAGGGAAGCAAGTTTGGAAAGCTCTTCAAAGTCGTTGCTGTGGTGTGGTAACAACAGAGCCTGTCACAGTGGCTCTGCCAGTCTCACCAGTTTTGGCTGGGGTTACCAATACCTGTATTTCATTATAAGAATGCCTTTAAATCCATTTGCTAAGTGGCTTAAGTAAAGGGTATTCTAATTGTGAAATAAGAGCATCCCTCTAGGTGCTAAACAAGAGCATCCAGAAGCAAAGCTATTGCAGAAGAGTATTACAGGATATAAATTAATTTTGGCTTCAAATATGCAGAATACCAGAGAGAAAAAAGAGTGTAAAATGCCCATATCAAATGAGAAAGAGAAACCAACTGGAAATAACTCTTGCCTAATGACCAGATCAAGTTTGCCATAATACTCCCATGACCTTTCAGGACATTTCTGCAGGTAACATTCAGGTCACTGCTCCAAAAGGGCAGGCCTTGCAAAAGTAAAAGAAAATATTTTTTTTTTAATCTAAAAAGGTGGGGGCTCTCTAACTCCAGGCTCCCTGCCTGAAGTTCTGGGACTTGAAAGAGAAAGAACATTTTCTCACATTCCCTTTCATTTTCTCTCTCCCCTTTTATTATTAATGAGCGGTTTCAGAAATGTGATCACACTTTCTCCGCCTTCACCTTTGCACACGCTCACAGAAGCCTTCCATCAGAGCACGGCAACTCATTTAGCACCAGCACTAATTGTTTCCTCCATCTCTTGGTTCCTTCAGGCAGATTTTCAAGGGACCGCCGCCGTTTCTCAGGAGCGCTGGAACTGAGGAGCAAAGTCAGACTATGAATAAGGGGGACAAGGCTGAGGGTCACAGGGCAGGTGGCACCTCCCAGAAGTAGAACACTGTGCTGGGGCTGGATTCAGAGCAGCATGGGATCATCTGGGGGCTGGAGGAACTCCCCTGCAAGGCAAGGCTGAGGGAGTCAGGTCTCTTCAGCCTGGAGAAGAGGAGACTCCAGGGAGACCTAATTGGGGCCTTTCCATACATGAAGGGAGCCAACAAGAATGATGGAGAGACACTGTTTACAAAGACCTGGAGTGGCAAGACAAGGGAGAATGGCTGGAGGGTGGGGAGGCAAACCATGAGACAAAGTAGGCGAGCTACAGAGGACCACAAATCCAATGCAAAATAGATCAGAAGGGTATCAAGAAATGAAATATATTCACATGGGAAAGCCAGATCAGATGGCACTGTAAAACACACACACACAAATCCCACACTAGACAAGACAGCTGGACCTGTCTTCCCCGAAATACTAGAGTGGTGAAAACTGCAGGTTTGCTGGGCACTGTGTGAGTCCAGGCTTCAGCTTAACCACACAAGGTGCCAGCAGATGTTCAATGAGATTCAGGGGCTCCTCTTGGTCTGCTACCTCGGAACATTTGGCGAGTTAAATGTGGAATACTAATGTTGGTGATTCGGGAAAGGACAGGGCTGGACTCAGGTGACACAGCTGGCTTTCTCCTCTCCCCAAATCAGCATGAGGACAAATGTCAGGGTGGGTTTTGCTCCACGGTGCCATTGCCACCAAATCCCATCCTGGGTGCTGCTCTAGCCTCATGTCAACAAAGTATTTCAGCAGATTCCCTTGTCTATTGGATTCTAGAAAATAGGAAAGTTCTTCAGTTTAGGCATCAGACAACAATGGGACCTAATCAGACTCCTAAAAATAAGTCTGCTTATTTCGGTTTCTGCTGGGTAGAAGCAGGAGGCTGAAACGGGGACTCGTGTGCCCAAAAAGTGTCATGGAGACATGGCAGGGTGAGTTTAACCAGCTGTGCTGCACAGTGTGGGTACAAACCCAGCCCCACGGAGGCTGCACTGGTCTGCCTGCTCCTCACATGGAGCCAGGGCTCAGAATGGACACATCATTCGTGTAAGAAAATGCCCCTTTATTCACTCCGAGGAGAGCCACAGGGGAAGGCTCAGAGGAGGATGGCAGGATGAGGGGGGAGCAGGGGAAAGTCTCCCTGACACAGAAAAACGTCATTGCATTTCTCCAATGACCAAATATTAATACTTCATTTCTAGCCATCTGAACACCAGCCACAGCAAAAAGTATCCCCAGCAGTCAAAGGCACTGCCCTATTACCCTCCCACCGCACACGTTTAAACCAAAGGGCAAATAAACGTTGGCAAACAGAAACGGGATGACTTACAGTATTTTCTTTGCTACAGTAGCTGGGAGGAGAAAAAAAATCCCCCAGAAAGATTAAGAAGCAAACATAAAACTGATCTTGAAATTCCTCTTTGTTGACGCCCCAGGGCAGGTACTTTTTCAACATTATACCTATTTTTGAAAAGGACCTGCCTGTTGGGGCACCTGTGCTCCTGAAAGCCTCTCTGTTTACAGACACAGAAACACTGGCTCACTTGGCAAAAGAATAAATTAACCAACAGTCCCCTGATTAAAACAGATATTAGGCATACAGGAAGACCTCAGGAAGGCATCTCTTGAAAAATTCTATTTAGTTTGCAGAGACTTGAATTTTAACCCCAGGAATGATTCCTCATTCTGTAAGCTGTCTAAACCGCAGATAGCAAATCAGGAGGAGAAGGATTAAACTCTATCCATCTGCAAACTAGATTACTTCTTTGCCTTATAGGTTCCTTTTTCCCTTTTCCCTCAATAATTTCAGCATTCACAGCCTAAATCTTTTATTTGTGCCACATATGCATGCTTGAATATTATTTTTAATGGAGATAAGATGTTCTCACTGGCATAATTGTTAATTCTTAGGGAAACTTTGCTAAGATTACCTTACCCCCTGCCTATTACTATTCTAGCCCTTAGCAGGAGGGGATATTTTATTTGAAGTTTACTAATTGTGTTTATTTCAAACACATTTGAGTCTTAGCTTAAGCCACTGAGGTCCTGCTTGCACTTTAAATTTGCAGGTTTACTGTAAAATGCCAGGCACATTGAGATGAATCAAACTCATCTAAGCATGAATGAAATGTAGTGAGAAAGTCCCTTCTGGCATCATTTCTGGGATTAGTAATTTGTGAAATTGTGGTGATGCAAGGGAACAGCATGAGAAAGCCATTTCCTTCCCCTTTGTCCAGTCTAAATGCAAATCTGAACTTTCTTGGCAGTTCATTTGCATATTAATGCATATAGTATTCCACTCCAGAGATCACTTCAGATTCTCTAAATTAAGTTGGGTGGGTGGGCTGAGGGAAAGAGGTCATTTTTGTCACACTGGCACAAATATTCTTAGATACTCTTCCCGAAAAGACAGAGAGCAGGCAATTATTTTCACTTGCCTTATCTCTATTTCAATTTGCCAACTGGACCACTGAGGAGATGCAGAGGATTAAAGGCAACGGTTGACCAGAAGGAAGGAAATGCTTCATGTCACTGAAGAACAAACATGATGAAATTAAGAAAGGGTAAGAGTGCACACCAGTCTAATTAGCATTTCTTCCTAGTAGCTTGGGAAATGTCAGCCACCAGTTGGTGGCAAAATAAAGATGTAATGTGAGTAATAATGAATTAAATTGTGGCTATTTGCATTGAAATGTTAAGATAATGATCTGGAATTACTATTGTAAATATTCCCCCTGACAGTTGAAAATTGGACTTAAAGCTAATAGTACTTTGGATGAACTTTAAGCCATGAAATCACTTTTAATGCTTTACACTCCTTTTGGCTATGACAGTGAGTTTGGAAAGTTAATTTACCTCTGTTTTGTTCAAGCTGTTTGGTAATTGATGCATACATCACGGAGGTCTTAATGAACAACTACAGGGACTATTTACCCTCCTCACTCAGTGTAACTGAAACACTTGATTACTGCTCCTGAACCAAATAAACCAAGAGAGTCAAGCACAACCAGTATTTTTGGCTGGGGACCGGAGGAAGGGGGTGAGATCAGTGAGGGTCTGTTCAAATGCGAAGAGAAAGGCAACATTTTCAGAAACTGCTGGAACATTTCAGCTCCATCTTGCATTAGCTGCAATTTATGGGTTTGCTGTTAGCATTACGAATCGCTTAGGGAGAATTTACGTCTGTGTGTCTACAGACTAGGACTGTCAGAGTAAGGTTAGCTGACAAAGTGGAAATGCAGCAGATATCTTCACAACAGCTGCTGTGCAAATAGCTTTCCAGTAATAGTGCATTTCAAATGAGGGCTTATTTCTAGACTATAGACTCTAATTACATTGTGACATTATTTTTTGCCATAAGGCGTGTTTTTATTTAAAGACAGATGATGTAAAAGCTTCGAGATTACACAGGGTTACGTCATGCTTACAGAGAGTGCTTTTGCACAATCAAAATAAAAGGTCTTTAGCATGAGTTTTAAAGAGTGGTGAGGCTTTTGAGCACCAAAATGGAGATGTCCCAAAACTCTTTGATGGCTCTTGCTTTCCCACAGTGCTCTCTTCCTGGGGGGATCCTGCACTGGGCAGTGAGAAATGGATGCACTTCAAACAATCACGTGTTTGTCAGATGTAATTTATGGGTCTGATGAGATGAAGATTATTAAAACTATACTATATCAATCCTCCAAATCTTGAATGAACAGTCAAAGCTGTTGACCTCCCCCCAAAATCTGCTTTAGCCCAAGTCCTGCCTCTTCCCAGCTGCCACTGGTTGCAGCTCTTCCTGAACCTTCAGGAGACGGGCCCCTGTCTCCCACCCTCCTGAAGTCAAACAGAGGGAGGTTTTATTGCCATGACTCATCGAGCTCAGCTACCTTCCCTTCTTTATATGCATCAGCCACTTTGTTCATCATTCTCCCTTTAGTTATGAGAGATACATTATACATATATATATATATGAAAAAATAGCAAGCTAGACACTGTTAGTACTGTCAATGGATTTGTAAAGGAGGCCCTGCAGTCTGACTATGTGCAGCTTATGGTGCTTCAGGTGTTAAGCCCTTTTTCTGAATCTGTGCAGCTCCTGCAAACTGTTCTTAACTAGGTTACCAGAGACCAGATGAAAAATAAACTCTACTGAACCAGCCTGCCTCCTGTTATTATATTTAGGCATGTAACGAAGCAGAAACGCTGTCGTTGTGTTTGTCAGGAATTATCCCACTGCAGGAAGAGTGAGGAAACATTTTCTTTGCCAGTTCACATTCAGAGCCGTGAGTCACTACGTTTCTAGTCTTCCCAAGATTTTGTATTTTAATTTCATATTTTAGTCCTTCTGTATACTTTTTTTCCTGGCTAAATAAAATATATTCTCAATCTCTATGGAAAAATCACTGTTTAGGCAACACAAAGGCCTTATCAATGGACAGATATCCCCTACTTGCTATGTCCAATGCTGTGTATTCAGGACTAGATATGAAGCTGCACAGGCTCCCACGGCCTGAGGGAGTTAAGAAGAATTCAAGGTATGCTGAAAAAGTACTGGGAAAATACACTGGTGTTCCCACTAGTGGGAAACACTAACCATCCCTGGGCACCTCTCTCAAAATTGTGAAAGACCAGGTTTGACACACAACACATAGGCAAACATCAGGAGGCAAGGGATATGGCAGTGCCAGTGTAGGACTTTGGAGGCCAGTGAAACACATCTGATATTGGCTCTCACCTCAGTCTCAGACCCTGCACTGGGGGGTCTATTTTCTGCAGTGCAAATCTGTCTAAAGCATGGATGAATCAATCTGAGACTTTTATAAGTGATCTGTGTTGAAGTGGGGTTGTTCAGAGGTGGAGCCTAAAGAGGGGCTCTCTGGGGACTCGGTGACATGAGATGTAGGCAGCTGAATGAGAAACTGGGGTAGGGAAGGTTCTGCCTGGGAGACATCTGCCCTGCTAGTCTCCTTCACTCCTTCTAGATCCTTTCATCATCACTTGCTGCTCCTACACTCATGTCCATCACAGAAAGGACATGCCAAGTAGCTGCATATCCACTCACAGCTGTGATGTGGGGGGTGAAAAGCTTATATGACAGACTTGCTAAAGATGTGACTTTTGTCAGCTCTCTGTTTATGTATTTGATCAAACAAACAACCATGGGTAACGTTATAAATGTGAAGTTTGACCATAAATTCTTAAAGCTCCCGACTTTCCTGTTTTGCCTCTTAGCTTGGCATTAACAGCTTTGGACATTTGATTGCCTAGATTTTTGTGGGAGGGGGCAGAGGGGAGGTGTGTGGGGAAAGGAGGTTGCTTCTTGTTTACAGTGTTCCTATTTAAACAGTTGCAGTCAAGCTTTGAAAAGCACCTTCCTTTCAGGTCAATCAAATGGCTGCAGGCCAAGTTCCCATCTGGGCTTAACTTGTGTTTGCTGGCTGGAGACAATTTTCTAGCAGGCTTGTTCAAAAAGCAAGCAGTACAGCGTGATAGCTCTCTGCCAACCTGCGCCTGCATGGAAGTTTGGGGGCTGAGAGCTCAAAACTTTCAGTCACATCAGTGTAACAAGGCATCCCATATTCTAATTTTGCCCACAGATGTGAAGTAAAGCCTTTTTGGTAAAAATCAGGATCCTCCAGTTGCATTGCAGTCATTTGCTAAGTAAATCCCCTAACATTCCAAATAATGCAGCTCTGAAGTGCCTTAGAGGAGTCAAATGTTTCTGATGAAACTGAACATACTTTCTCCCCCTCCCCTCCTGCTTCAGTCACACATAAATGCTACAGCCAAAGGAACTGATGACTTCTATTTTTCTATCCAGGTCTTCTCTTTGGGAAGGAATGCCAAATATTTCATGAAAACACCCTGAAAATCCCTACATTATTATCCTACTGTTCTGGGGCCGCTTCTTACTGTGCAATATTCCCCCAGAGAGACCTCCCCACGTACTCAACAAGGTCTCCTTCCTCTTCCCCCCGTGGTGCCACCAACAAATCAGCGAGAAGATCACACAGTCTGGGCTTCATCCACAGGTCCTGTCCTCCCTCTCCAGCATGGAACTGCAGCCCCTGCAGCATCAGGACTTCCATGGGAGTGGCCCTGCATCCCTGAGAACAGAGAACATCTCCCCTAACTGGTGCTGAACCCGAAACCAGCAAAGGGAAGGGGCTTGGGCTGCCAACACTGCACAGCAGACCGAAAAGACACGGAGTGGTGTCAGAGGAGAACACCCCAGCACGTCTGCAGGAAAACACAGCAACAACACAAGAAACAAAGGGGAACAAGAGATGACAAGGAGAGGCTGCTGGGGCATTTTGGAAGGCTGCAGACAGGTTGCCTGAAACACTGACCTATTCACTATATAGGTCAGCCTGCCATATGTAATGAGCTGCTGCACTGTGTTGGAAAAGTGCTGCAAGAAACCTCTGCTATAGCTTTATCTCTTTCCCATTAGGAGAAAAGGTCAGGCACAAGCTCCTTCTGTTGCTCTTGGCTGTTCTCAGTGAAGGCCATGGAAGGAACCCATTACAGACTGCAAGTGAATTGCTCCAGGCTCGTGAGTTGCATTGCCATGGGGAGGCATGCTGCTAATAAAAATGGGCTGGTAGTAAATCATTTAATTTCTTGCCGGCTCCTACCCTCATTTTCAGATGGAAGTCGATGCTTTAAGAGTTTCACAATTCAGCTCTGATCAGGAAATGAATTTAGTTGTTTGAAAAGCAGCTGTTTGAAACAGCTTTGTTCCTTCTTTAGCCTCAGTGGAGCTTGAATTCAGCTGCTGATAGAGAGATACAAGTGTGCAATCCTCTGGTTTTTGGCTGTTTTTATTTTTTTCTTTTTTTTTTTCTTTGAAGGAAATTACAATCAAATGTCCTTTCTCATTAACATGCCATTTAATCAGTGTTGCTGGTGGCAGGACTGCCCTCAGGTGAGGGCCAGGGAGGCTGGTTCTACCTGTGCTGCTCTGCTGAGTGGCTGCAGGAAACCACCCCATCCATTCCCCTATGCTTTTGTGCCCAGCCCCATTTCAGGTGAGGGAGAGACTGAGTTTATCTGCCACTTTGCCTGTTTTATGTAAATTTATGTAAAAACAAACATCTGACGTCAGTCCTGTTACCCCAAGATATTAATATAATGAAATCAAAAATATTCCTTACATTTTGATGCTGTCAGTTGAGGGGGAGGGCAGGGCTTGGACCATAGATGACTCATTAGGATCATTATAACTCCTGAGTATATTCAAATTTTAATGTGTCTTTTCTTTCACCTTCCTTCAGAAATTTCCTGGTTTCCTTCCACCATATTTTGTCCCATCCTGGGTCTGTGAGATATCAGCCTGCTCACACAAGGTATGCCTGTCATCACCCCTACCCCTCCACTGATCCAGCTTCACACTGGTCACTAATTTCCTGGACAAGAGTCTGAAAGTCAAAACCACTTGTTAGCTGCTCTTGCTGTGTCTCCATGGTGGCTGGAAGGCATGGATTGGCACTGCAATGGGTTGCTACTGCAACCAGAGTGCTGCTTTCAAATCCTGATGGAACTGCATTCTTTTTTTTGTTCATGCCATTGCTCAGATTGATGGGTTTTAATGGTCCCCCTTATTGATCTCGTACTTTGCACCAGCCTAGTTTATCGACCAATTTCATTTTAAAGGGGCTTATGGACTCTATAAGATTAAGGTAAATTAGTACATTCCTTGCACTTCATAAAATCTTCAGAGGCCAAATATTGCCATGAAAAGTGCTTACCTTCTACTGAGATGATTACTTTGAATATGAGAGGGTTTAGGGCATGTGTAAAGGTTTTAATGAGCTGCACTTAATAAGACCCTCTGCATCATAAAATAAGATGCTGAAAATCAGACTATATTAAGAAAGAGAAAGCTTAAGTAAACATATAAAAATAGTTTATTATATTTTCTTCATGGCACAGTTTAAGTGATTTGCTACCAATTTTAATACAAGTAGATTAGTGTGACTAAAGCAGATCACTTCTGCCCTTCAGTATAGGCATCCCACAGCTAACCTATTTTCCCAAAGTGATATAAAAAAAAATCAGCAAAAGGAAATCAAGCAGTTTTGTGACACCATGCAGAGGAAGAAGTATTCCTGATATTTTTGGAACAAAATTAATTAGAACGAGACGGGCAAAAATCTGCTGCTTAAGAATGGATTCTGAACTTTTCACAGCATATTGTGCTTTTCTTACTTTCCGTGCCAGCATAAGTGTTTCCTGTCTTGTTGTTTCCAAAAACATTCATATCAACATCAACAGTGGGGGGCAGGAAATGGAAGAATTTCATCTAAGTCATTTCATACACGTCATTTTCTTCACGTCTAGAATTCCATTAAGTGTCAGAGCTAATACTTTTAATGTAATAACAAGAAGGTGGTTATTAATCCTGAAAAGCAGAGAATTGGGCCATTCTTTACCTTTGTTAGAAAGAGAATGTGATTAAAAAAGCTCGTACATTTCTCTTAAAAATTGCTGCATTTTTCTGAAAGGTCCAAATAGACAGAGAAAAAAGGAACAACAGAAAAAAAGACTGAAAAAGAATTTAAAAGATAATTAAACTCTTAAGTTATTAGATCAACGGAGAGCTACTTCTTTTCCAACTTGGTCTTAGGCTTTGTTTTTATATGAAAAGACGTGGAAATCCTTCCAGTACCTGACTTTGAATCAGAGTTCTGAGATTCCTTTTCCAGCTCTTCCACTGCTTCGGCCCGCATTCTCAAAGACAGAAGTGTTCCATTCCGGTGCTTAACTTCCCTTCCTACTTTCCCAATGATGCCAACTCTGGGAACTCACAAATCAGAACGTGGAAATACGAGCTGTGGTTTGTGGTGCTGCTGGAAGTGGCGGGACTGACCTGGAGCTCCAGGCTGCTGCAGTAACAGAGCCACTCTGTTGGTTAAGTCAGCGATTTGGGGTGATAAATGAGAGATGATAAAGAATGACAGCCCCAGAATTTCCGGCTCAGATAATGACAGACTCTGCAGTCAGCCTTCACTAAGCTGTTGATGGCTCTATGTAATTCCCAGCTTCAGAACTCTGCCTGTGTGCTTTGTAATAACTGTTTTGCCTGATGTCATTCACATTTCACTTTAGAACACATTACCGCACGGGAACAAATAAAATGCTAAATATTTTAGCAGCTCCTTTCTTGCACTTTAAACAATAAACATTTTTTTTCCCCCCGTTTTTGCGGATGCACATTGGCTTTTTGGGATACACAATGTGAGCACACATGAAATCTGTTATTTACCACATAGTTATGGTTAAAGCTTCCCAGAAAATTGTAAAGCACAAATACTATTACAAATAATATGTGCCATCTTTTGATTTCAAATAGCTGCTCAAAACCGCAACTGAGGTTCTTCCAAAGCCACAGCATTTTATTTTCTTTTCAGGTGATAAGCTCTTAACAGAGGAATTTTTGAGACCTCTGCAAATAGTTGTAATTTGTGAGATTAAATGTGGAGTGTTATTAATAAAGCAAGCCTTTCCCACACCTCTTTGCTTGGACTCCATCAATAAGAAGTCATAAAGACAAGATCAACCCCCACCAAGTCGAATAGAGTATTTCTACTGTGCTCCCTTCTGGCTCTTCATTTACACTTTCAGATCCTTTGAACTCACCCATTTTTGAATGTCTTGCTTCCCTTCCCTGGACAAGCTGCTTTCAGTTTCCATACCCCAATTTTCCTCCCAAAAGCTGATCATTTTTCTTGCACTAGAGCTGAAACTCGTAGGTATTCAAGGCCCACAGAGTGGATTCCTGAGAGAGAACAAGCACAAAAGAACCATGCCTAGACACACCTTTGCAGCCTCCAGACAGCAGCAGTGTCAGCCTTCCTCCAAAGCCTGATTCAGAGGCTGCAGAGCTCTGCTGGACTCTCACTCTGTGAAACTGTCCCAGCCTGATTTATCCTCTCTGCCTCCACAACCACCTGTGGCCATTTCAGCATTGCTGAGCAACTGGACAGCTGATAAACACAGACTTAGTCCTCATTTCACTTCCATTTCTATGCTCGCCACACTTCAGCAACGTGCCCTTAAATGCTTATGGGATAGGCACATTAGCCTGTCTTTATAATCTAAGGCATGCAAATTGGTCTTTATACCAGTGTAAACCCCATTAAGTCAATGGAGTTTCACACGGACGTATGGTCTGCCCACACAGATTGAATTACAGGTTGAGGGCTATAATTGCAGCAAACAGCACATAATTACTAGAATGACACTCTCTTTGTTACCTCTGAGCACTGAGAATATTTCCTGAGCTAAAAAGGTTATTCACAAAGATGGTGCAGTTCCCTTACCAAAAAAAATAAGCAAGACATAGCCTATTTTTAATCCTTCCATTTATCAGGAAGTGACAGAGGAGTCAAAACTTCAAATTAGTAAAATAAGGTAAAAATGTATATGAAACTTCAGTAGTGTCTGGTAGTTGCATTGTGCAATTGTACTCATCAAAAGCCACCCTGACAGGTTTTTCATTCTAAGTTAAAGGAAAGTATAATGATTTGTTTATATTTGGAAGTTCTGAGAATTCTGTGTACATATTTCATTTGACTGTATCACAAAAGAATAATTTATTGCAACTACCTAACAAAAAGCTCCCAAACCTGGCTGTTTTAATTCCTCACTCATTTCCTTCAGAATGCCTTTGATATTGTCAGAAGATCTCCTGTCTCCAGCCCTGTGCTCCAAACTTCTAGAGTGTAAGGAAGCTCAGCCTCAAAAATGTCAGACCCGGTGAGAAAGGGAGGTGGGCACAGAGTCAGGCGGTGCCAGAGCTGCTCTGCTCCTCCCTCCCTCCCTCCCTCCCTCCAGCTCCTGGGTCACTGCCTCCCAAAAATCCTGCCTTCCCACTACAGCCACACTGTTGGGCATCCTCTGTGCTCTGGCACCACAGAGAGGTTCACAGGGCAAAGAGCATCCGAGCAAGTCTGCCTCTCTCTGTCCGCCTGCGTCCTCCCCAGGAACACAGAGCAGGAGCTGTAAATACACTCAAAGAGTTCCATTTGGAATGGCTGTTTTTTCTTAAACCTCCACCCTAAGACATGCTTGTGAAGGACTTCTGGGAGAAACAAGAGTTTTAAAAAATGTGCCAGCATGTTAGGGAAAAAAAAAAAAAAAAGACTACAGGGATGATCTGAGAATAGTTTTTTTCCCTTAATTTAAGGGTTATAGTGACTATAAGCCAGGGAAGGAGAGGTTCAGTGTCTTCGTACTTGCTGTGTTATGACATAAATACAGAATATGATGCATGCCTAGCATCAGCTTTGATGGGAAAGGAAGATTCTAAGCACTCTAAAGAGGAAGATTTGGGTTGCTATGCCAGTTTTAGCAGTCAGGTGAACAGAGTTTTCTCCACAGCACCAGCACAGCCTGGCTGGGGCAGACAAGGAACATATTTTCCTTTCAGACTCAGCTTCTTCTAGAAGAGAGAAGGCAAGGTCAGCCTTTTGGTAGTTGTAAAATAAGAGCTCAAAAGCAGCTTTGCAAAAGAATGTCCATGATTCTCCATTGCCCCTTCCAGATCTGGGTGGCCCCTGTGTGTGTCCCAGTGCTGGCAGTGACATTGCCAGGCACATGAAGGCACAGGGGAAGCTGATGTGCTGGAGGAATCAAACTGGGACACACAGGCAGACTGAGGGGATCAGATCAAGCACTGCACTGCCACACTGAGCTATTGACCAGTAGACCCAAAAGGAGTTTGATTTTTATTTCCACGCTGGACTGCCTGATATTTTTTGTTTGCTTGCTCTGCTAAACCCAGGGCCAGTTCAAGTGCTTAGTTAGAGGAATGTTCCTTTAAAAAGCACGGTTTAGTTGAGCTCTTTTCCAGCAGATCTTATTCTAACAGTAGTAAGACCCAATGCTTTGGTTTTGGGAACTGATTTCAGAAGTGGAACAAATTGAGTCCCCCAGTGAGGACCTGGCTGCACACACGGGGTTCTCATTGAGTGCCAGGGGCACAGACAGCTCCTGGCTGTGTGAAGTGGGTGGGTTCCTGCAGGTCCCCCCTTTCTGCACACCTGCATTGGCACACTTGGTGCCCCAAGCTTGGCTTGGTCCAAGCCACTCTGAGCATGACCTCGGGGTGCACAGCCCCGTGTTGCACACAGAGGGCTCCTGCTGCACACCAAGGAGCTCGCTGCCTCACAGTGATGGGCACAGCAACAATGAATTCTGCCATGCCAGGCTTTCTCCCACCGTGGGGGCTCTTTTCAAGCACTGCCAGCGATCTGGAGGATGCACAGCAGTGGAGAAGAGTGCAGCTGTTTCAGTTGCTTTTTAATGGTTAAAAGAAAAGACAAACAAATTATATGTCTTAAGTGACATTCTACGGAGATTAAAGGTAATTTACCTGCCTCAAACCGAAGATTTTAAAAAATATTAAACAGCAACTTTGATACCGTTCCGTGAAATCAAAGGACAATGGAAGTACCTGGAACCCTGCTGACTGAGAATACTGATTTCCCAGAACAAAAATTAAACACTATAATTTAAATCAGGCCGTGGTTTTAATAATGCTCCTGTGTGACTTTGGCTCCCATAATCCATGTTCAGCAGATCTGCAGACCAGCTGAGGGCCTCGGTGGTGCACGCAATCACAAACACCCTGGAATTGTGGCAGGCATGATAGTGCAAGGCAAACATATCTTCAACTGATAGCCCTTCTGTGATTCAAAACATTACAATACAAAACAATCCTGGAGAGTTTACTTTTAATTTGCTTTTTAATCAGCTTTATTTTAATCAGAAAATTGTATCTCGCAAAGCTCATTAAATGACATCTATAAGGGAAAAAACCCCCCAGCCCCAAACCTTACTACTGTGTTGGTAGTTTTTAATGTAAGTTTAGAGTTACTTTATAGCCAATGAGAAAGTTATGAGCAGAGAAAGCACCTGCAAAGCACCACATATGATACAGAGCTGGATGTAAGTCTGCATGGTAGGCGGGATCCAGCTCTGCTGCTGGATTAAGAGTGAGCACACCATCAACTATGGCTGAGCTAGAAGCAATACCTTGCCAAACTATCTTATTGATCAGTTCTGATCCTGTGACAATAACCCTGTGTGTCAAGGGAAGAGTGCTGCGAGGCACATTCTTTTTCACCATCTGTTTATTGTGTAAATATTTTTGCTCCCTCCATTAGTTGCCATCTGCAGGATGATCCCAGTCACTTTAGGGAACTTTATGTCCAAACCCAAACAGTGCAATGGAGCCAATTCACCATCACTGACTTCTTTGCAGTATTCACACAGAATTCATGACAACTGCTCTACTATAAAGATACAATTCTATCAGTTCCCAAATCAAACAGAATAAGAATTCCTTAGTTAGCAGGTTAGATGGCCAAATTATAAACATCAGAGAGACCTTTGAGCATAGCTTAGTTTCACAAGAGGTTTCCATAATTTCTGGTTGTGAGAAATTAGCAATGTTATTTATATATGTAAAAAGGACTTTGACAAACCAAAGGGGAAAAAAAAAGAGATGTAACACAGCAGAACTGCCAAAACTATTTGCTTTCCATTAAGATGGTTTCAGTAAAGAAAACAATAAATCACTGAGTTACATGTAACTGCATGTATTTTAGAAGGCTGATTCAGAAACTGCCCTTGAAAAGGCAAATTAGCTGAATTACTGCTTCTTCTTTCAGTGTACTTTTTCCTGATTCAGGTTTTTTTCATTAGTTAAAGGCAGGCTTACTTATGCCTGAAATATTTTTACATTTGAAACATTAAAAATTTAATATTTTGGTCATAAGAAAATCTACCCCTTCATTCAACTTGTAATGTTCTAGGTCCTGTTTGATAGGAAATACTGAAAAAAAAATGTAATTTTTCAAAACAGAAAATTCTAATCTACAAATTTTTTTCATGAAGGTTCCAACATTATTGTTCCATGAGCTTTAAAACTGAGATTTATGGAAGTGGTCCACAGTAAGGCTCTGGAATTTATCTGAAGAGGAGGGAATTTAGATTTAGAAGGGAGTAGATCCAGATTTAGGCTGATGTAGATTGAGGTAGATTTAGATTTAGATAGATCTAGGTTTCAGGTATCAGCTGAAGGAGGGTGGATCTAAAGTAGAAGGGATTCCCCCCTGGGAGGGTGGGCAGGCCCTGGCACAGGGTGCCCAGAGAAGCTGTGGCTGCCCCTGGATCCCTGGGAGTGTCCAAGGCCAGGTTGGACGGGGCTTGGAGCACCCTGGGCTGGTGGAAGGTGTCCCTGCCCATGGCAGGGGGTGGGATGAGATGGTCTTTAAGGTCCCTTCCAATCCAAACCATTCTGAAATTCTGTGGGTATCAGGAACACAATCCTAGCAGCACAAAAATAAAATTAAAAGCCATCTGATATGTACCCAGGATATATTTATAACCATCCTTGGCTTCAGAGAGGAGGCAGAGCCCTCTGAGCTCCCATTTGTGCCACGAAGGGAAGGTGCAGCTCATCCCTCCTCTCCCTGAAGCTTTGCCATCACCACAACAGGGGCTCCCAGCTGGGTCAGAGCAGCACATGTGAATGCTAAAGGGGCACACACCAGTTCCTGCTGCCCACTCTGGAAGCAGCACTTGAGGTCAGTTCAATTAAAGGTATTAAACTGAGGCTTAGAGCCTGTTTTTTGCAGCATTCAGGTGAAGAGTCTCGATGATCAGCACTTACAGTGCTTCAGACAAAGACCTCTAACCCCTCCTTGCATTTCATACCCACAAATTACATTACTGAGCCTGGTTCATAAATATTGAGGGAATCTTGTCCTTCTTGTGGGTGCACATCTATTTATGTGGTGATGGTTCTGAGGCACACATGCAGCAGCAGGGCTGTAATGTCATCAAAAAAATACCATCCACCTTTGTGTTTGCCCATGTCATTTCTTACCCCTTCTTTGCTGCCACGTGCTTCTCTGGCAGAGCAGAAGATGGGACAATACTGCATGTAGGTTCAATCCTCACTACAAGCAGTGCACATACAAATTGGATAAGTGTAACCCACAAGTAGGAATTCATCAGTCCAACACTTGAATCTGGGTATTTAACCTCCAGAGCGTGTGCCTGTATATATAGTTATATTTAAAAATATATACAGTTTTTTAAGGAATCACTAAAATCCAAATAGAGAACTGATCCATTTTGATAGTTAGTCCAAATACAGAAATTGTATTTATGTTTTGGCCAAAGCATTTAGGCATACATGAAATGACTCCAAGGATCTTTACAACTAGTTAAGTAGAAAATAACTATAAACCCTATAGTTAAATTCTTTAAAAGACTGCAACATTGGCATATTCACCAGAAGTCTCTCTGGAGCAATTGCACCCATTTCATAATCCAAGACCAATCAGATTTACATTTTTTAAAGGTCTAAAGGGGCCAGATTGCTGCAGTGCCTCTTCGAATCCCTAGTCTGCTGTTTGCCACTGTCAGATCCAGCTCTTACAGAGCAGAATGGGAAAGGGGAGGCTGTTTTATGTTGCTGATGTCTGGATTCACTGCTGTTCAGGTGCATTTTAAATGGGAAAGAAGGAGCTTTACAAGATGTGTCGGTGTACAGCAAACATATTGAACAAAATATTGGAGCCCCAGCAACCAAAGGAAACAAACACCGAAACAATCCAGGAATGCTGACATCTCCTGGAGGCTCATTAACCAGAGAGCAGAACCCTGGGAAGTTCTCCTCACATCCTCTCTGGGTCATGGATTGGAAGATGATTGGAGAATGAGGGGAGGTGCAAAACAGAGTTAAAAGAAAGAAGGGAAATTGGACTTCAGAGGGACTGAGAAATAAACGTTCTGCAGCAGAAAGGGAAAAAGTGGCAGCTTAATGTACAGCAGCAATTAGTTCTGTTCATAATGAAGAAATACACCATTTCTGAAATCTGGATCAAAAGATCACTTAACCACCTCTGTAAGTTCAAGTCTAAGTAACCCTCACAGTTTCACTGGGATTTTTTAATAAAAAATAAAGCCAACAAAAAATTCCAAACCCAAGAAAACCTGAGTAACTCTGTGAAGTAATTTTTTATTTCCTCTTTTGCTTCCTAACCTTCTTTTTCTTCCATGTATTGCTGGAATACATGGCTCCTACTGATTGCATTGAATTCACCAATACTCAAGATCATCTTGGAGCAGCATCAGGCACCTTGAATATCATGGTCTTAAAGATGTCAAGGCCATGAAAATGCATTTTCTTTCCTTATGAAGAATTTCAGAGACAAAAATGAAAAATCAAGCATATCACTGCTGTGTAAAAAATTAAAAAATAGTCTGATACACGTGGCCATAGATGCACAGGATGTTTCTTTAGGTGAATTGATTTTAACCTGTAACAGGATTGCTAAATGACCAACCCCACCCTTGCTGTTTTCTTCCAGGTGCAATCACAAGGCTCTGGCCACTGCTGCCTTGCAATTAACATGGTCCATGAGCAGAGTAAGGCCAGAAGGAAAACAGCCTGTGGTTTTAAAAAAGCATCTAAATATACACTGCCCCTCCTTCGATGTGTTAACTGGTTTCCCTTTAAGTTCTTCCAATCTCTCTTTTCATGACCAGTGTTTTTTCCTAAGAAATGCTCATTGGTTAAGGTTTTGAGAGTGACATGCATGTAGAATTCCCCTGTTTGCAATTTCCTCTGTACGTTCTCCATTTAGTAGGGAAACCAATTTTTAACAGCTTGTATTTTACTATTACATCCTTCCTAAATTTCAACATGCCTTATTGGAACACACTGGCTGAAAATAATAGTTTAACTCGCAGATAAACAACTCTTCAAATGCATTTGCATTGGGGCGAGGGAGTACTTTATTTTAACTGATTTCTACGTGTTATTGAAGCCCTTTCTATGCACTAAATCTACTTCGGAGATAATCACATCGAGGAGGAATGCAAGGCTGCAATGCTGTTATTCTTCTGGCCTGGAAAGACTATTTAAATCTTTCCTACAACACGAGAGAGGCCAAATTGAGTGGGATGGTATGCAGGGGGATTACCACGTGCACCCACGCATGGTGCCATTAATCACACTCTAACCTTCCAAGCTGTTCAGCACCCTCTCCTCACATGCTATTGCCACATTTCCCTGCGAAGCCAAGCAGGAGGAGCCAGATGGAACCTGGTGGTTCCTGCTCTTTCCCTACCCGGTGATTTCATCTCCTCCGCTGCTTTTTTGAGCTTTCAAAGATGGCAATTGCACGTCAAAACGGCGCGTACAGAAAGCTTTTGGTGGGTTCAGTTTCTTGGGCTTAGAGCCACGAAACCCTGAGAGCTGCAGTGAGAACCTGTATTAGGGAGCCTCTAGACTTGTTGTCTCTGTTTGGCACAGGGGCAACTTGGCAATTTATTGTTCTATTAAAAGTTGCTCTGATGGTGAGGGAGGGAGCTGTGCCACAGCAGAGCAGGGTGAGCAAAGTGAAGTGTCAGAAAGAGGAAATACAGCAGGGAGAGGTGAGCAGAGGGGTTATGGAATCCTGCCTGAGCAGCTCTGGCGATCAATGCAGCAGTTGTTGTGCATAAAGGAGCAGCCAGACCCACCCCCTTTTTGAAGGGAGCACCCCAGACTGTGCTGAGGAGCACACCTGGGGCAGGGGGCTGAGGGGCAGAGATGAGACTTGGCTATGAGGGGATAAAAGCTCAGGGTTCCTTTGTTAGTGGTCCCTGCTCAAAGGCACCAGCTCAGGCTGTGTGTGTTACTGCACCCTGATTCTCATGGACTGAGAATCTGAGGCTCTGCTATGAAAACCTGGGGTAGGACTGGTGAGCAAACCTGGGTTGGTGGGAGTGGGGTGTGTGGGGAGCCAGGTGGGACCTGTTGGGTCACTGGAGCTGCTGGGAAGGGACTCCAGTCCCAGCAGTGCCAGTCTGGGGTGGGGAGTGTGACTGCCAGAGTGGCTCCTGCATGGCCAGACTGGGAAGTTCCCTTAAAAACACACTTGGTTATTGTTGGCAGAACTATTATGCTTTAATAAGGAAAGGGGGAAAGTGATTCCTCCGTAGGGTCCTGTCCCCAGACATGGCCATTGGTGGGTATGAGTAGACAGAGTCCTCCTGTGCAGGGTCAGGAGTTGGACTTTGATGATCCTTGCAGGTCCCTTCCAGCTCAGGATATTCCATGATTCTATAATGCTCCCTACAATAATATCAAGTGATCAGGGGCTCATGAGGTTTGTATTTCAAATTTGTATTCAGACATGGTTTCAAGGAAAACAGTTTTACCCAGTCCTACTCAAACTTAGCCCAAGTTAAGGTGCAACTTCAAGTCCATATTAAAGAGAGGAATTTTAGAGTTCATTCCTCTTCAGCATCAGCTGAGCAAGTTTTCAAGACCACAAGTAATTCAGGTGCTTGAGTCTCATTTACAGATCAACATCTTTCTTTGTATCTGCCCCCAAGGCCATTTAGTACAACAGGAGATCTAGCTGAGAAGAATTTTGCTTGTGGAAGAGAAATGTGAATTGTGAAAGAAAATGGGCAGCCAGCTTTTTAATTTACATGTAACTAATACTAAAAGTGCTAAGCAGGGTTTGATTAGTGAGAAACAGATTCAACCTATTACAAGTCATGGTGTAAATGTTCTTTAACTGATTCCCTCAAGCAACTTGCTCCCAGTGACTAGTTGTAATAGCACTCCATATGTAGATAGATTTAAGCACATGCATAATCTTAGGAAAAATCGAGTTCTGAATCCTGCAGAGGTCAAATGACCGTTCAGACTAATGATTTGCTACGTATTTGTTCAACTCCAGTTTATTGTGCCAAGGCATTTAATGACGAGAGCTCAAATTCCTATTTTGATTTTGATTTTGAGCAGAGGACCTGTAGGAAGTGGCGTTGGCAGAGCTTCTGTGCACAGTCCTTTTTGATTTCAATAGCTGGGGCAGTGAGCTCCATGGTCCTTGTGCCTGGGCAGTGTGTGCCACTGTGCAGCACAGCCCCTTGATTGAGAAGGGCTATTAGGAAACGCAGCCGGCTGAAAAAGCTGACCTGCTCAACACTCTTAGGTACTTCAGAATCAAAGAAATGATCACAGAGATTCTCTTCTGACAGTTTATGGCTGTAATTGCAGAACTGCTGAATATTGGTAATGTGCCTGGAGTTCTTTAACGAATTGTTTCTTCAGCTCCTGATTTACCTTCTTTAACAAGTTTATTTTCCTTTATTATTTTTCAGCCCTGCAAATTTCTCCCGTAATGTCGCCACCGACCTCCCTTCAAAAGCTGTTCTTTTAGAGCTCATACCTCCCATGAAGGACTTTTGTGGGTGTTTTTTTTTTGTTGTGGGATTTTTTTTTTTCCTGATCCTTAAGTATTGATTGCTTTTCTATCCCCTTATTTGGTAACCGTTTCAAAAAGTACCTGATTCTCAGAACGATGAACCACGAATTCATTTCAAGTTGCTGCCCCCCTTTTTGAATGATGCAAACTGTGGCTAGCCTGACACATGGGTTTGCTGGCCCCCTGTTTGTGCTCTTACTCTCACAACACTAAAAAGCCAAAAGCTTTGAGCTGAAATGGCAGCCTCACCTAATTCACCCAAAGGTGCTGGAATTGTGAATGAATCCGAGCTGTACCTTCGAGCTTCCTTTACCCTTTACCTTTGAGGCAACCAGGACAGGAAAAGCAGGCAGGCTTGCTTTAAAAGACACACTTTTTTGGCTGCTGTAGAGCAAAATGATTAAAGGTATATTAAAAGCTCTATTCTGTTCTTGTTAAACCTTATGATTTACCACTGGAAGGAGCTAGAGTAATGATGTTGAATCACTAAAGAAACAAGCACAGGGCCAGCAAAATGGTTAAATAATCTGCGAGAAAAGGAAAAAGGGAATCAGGATCTTACCTGAGAGAGAGAAAGAAGGAGTCAGTTATTTTCTGAGATGCAGAGAGCTATGGTTCTGATTTAGAAACTCTTATGTATGAGAAAAGGGTCTTGTGAAAAGCAAGGATGATCATTTTAAGATGGAAATTATTTTTTTTTTCTGTTAAAAAATAAATTATGTGGGTGGAAACAGAGGGAAGTTAGCAGAAAGAGAAAGCTACTCAGATAAAACAGATTGTCTGTCTCACTTGGTGAGGCTACAAGGTCGTACACAGGGACTGTGTTACCTTAGTAAGAAAGTGACTTGGTTTATTAAGCACATTTTTTACTTTGTTTGTTTAAAACTGATAGTTTTCATAGGTATGATGAAAATTGGTCAATAATGGACAGGAATTGAAGAACTGGTGGTATCCCTTTCCCTTCCCCTTCCCTTCCCCTTTCCTCCATCTTTTGTCCTTCTTTTATCCTTTTCTCCTTTTTCCCCCCCTCCTTTTCTTGTCTTTCCCTTTCCTTATTTCCTTTTCTTTTTTTCTTCAAGGGTAACTTTCATCTGCCTTGGTCAAAAAAAAAGGTGGTTTTACTTTCTGATCCAGGGGAGGGTCAAATGAGGGTATACATGCAGTTGGGGAGGCTTCCTCACTAGCAGGGTGTTGACTCTGTCTATGTGATTGTAAAGTGCTGGAGATAACAGTTTGTTTTAAGCAGACTAGCTTTGAGATACAACAGCTTGAAAATTTTGGATGGAGGATAGCCTGACTCATGGTTTCAGCATAGAGAGTAGATTTGCTCTTACAAAACCTTCTTAAGTTCACGTGTTTGCCAAAAAGCAAGTCCTCAGCAGGGGACAGCAGAAGGCAGAGCTGTCCTGGTGCAAAAGTGGGCTGTAGATGGAGCCAGGAGTGGAATAATGATATTCCTGGGGCACAGTGTAGGCTTGTTCCAGTAACTTTTAGAATTGCTACCAAAGCTCACATTAGCTCTGTAATTAATCATCTTACATACGTGGAAGAATGTATGTGTGTGATTTTACAGCAAGTAAGTCTTTTCTCATGAGTACCTGCTCACTGGCAGGGACTCACACACTGCCACACCTAAGCTTGGTACCCCTTCTGTTGCCACTTCTCCTGTTCCTCCATCACAGCAGGTTGGGGGGGTTGTTTGCTGTTTTATTTTGTTTGGTTTTATTTTTGTTCCCCAGAAGAACTAGCAATACTGTAGTCTGACTTGCAACTGCGGGTAGAAGAACCATGCAATGTCAAGAGCCAAGAAGAGCCAAGACCTGCAGGTGCTTAATGAGCTCTTTCATGTTTGCTTGTGTCTGTTACCAGGACAGCACAGTTCCTGTCTTTGTTCTTGTCCTGCAGCATCCTTAGGCAAAAGACTCTGATGAAGCATCAATTACCCAACCTCTTTAAAAACCCTGATGGTCTCACTGAAGAACTAGTGATGAGCTGCATAACTTTATCCCAGCTTAATGTTCATTATTGATGTCACTATAAAAGATGCTTCACACTGAACCATACGTAGGTGGTGGAAAGGGCTTTATGTTGTGGGTAGGCAAATGGTTATTAAAAGAGGAGAAAAGCAGAGATGATGCCACAGGATTTAATGAGAACCCCTTTCTTTTCTGAAGGATGGTGCAAGGGGTCTAACCCCCAGAATGCAGCAGCAAATCACCTTTAGCTTTTCCAAGTCTGAAGCAAACCCTCCCCACAGACCCTGCCAGGCCTTCCTTTTCTGTCTTGTGTCCTATAGAGCTCTTTGTGTCCTCCAGTGCAACCCACTCTTTCCAGTTCTGATTTCATCTACTTGCACACAACACAAAATGCCCCCACAAGGACAGCAGGAGGGCAGGCCCTTGGCTCTGTCCCTCTGTCAGCCTGATCCATCTGACCCCAGGACCTTCTGATTCCCTCCCATTCCCTGTGACTTGAGAGTTGCCCAAACACAATATTTTGTTGAAGTTGCTCTTTTGAATCGAGGTATTTGAGAACTGTGCCTGCTATCCTGTCCTTGAAGAAGGAATTCTTGCAATAGTTGGGATTGCAATGCTATGGCTGTTGAATAATAACTCAGGAATAAAAACCTCTCACGTCCTTTGGGGTTTCCTTTATTTATTTGTTTTAGGTTGATCCCTTTTCTATCTCTGTAATTTTACTGGGTTAGCCAAAAGCTTTCCCCTGGCAAAGCTACACCCTGCTTATTTCTGACTGATGTGGGCATGAGAGTGTGGATGGGGTGCTAAACAGCTCAAGTTTTTAAATATTTGGAAAAAAAAAATAAATTAATCGGCTTGATGTAGTGTACAAAATTCAGATTTTACTTATGGTAGTTGCTGGTCAGGCTGGAGTTTTCCACAAAGAGTCCAGAAACTTCAAATTTATGCATCTCCATCTATTAATGAATAAAAAATGCGCCAGGGTTTTATTTATATGATAATATTGTTTGGTGCAGAAGGAGCAATAATTCACTGCCGCGTTTTTAGACACTCATTGAAAGCAAAACAAGCAATATTAGGTAGCCTGCAGAATTCCAGTTAATGCTGAACTTCAACTCTAAGTACAGAGACAAGTATTTAATGCCGCTATTGAAAGTGGCATTTCATACCTGCACTTTTCTTCCCACTTGCTGTCTCGCAGCCCAAATTTGGCTTAACCAACAGAGAGGTCATTATGGGAGGGCTGATGATGCCATCAGAAGTATATCCATCCCTGGCTGGCCAGTGCATGGCCAGGAGCTGGTCTTGGATGGACCCTCCAACTCAGGACTTTCTGTGTTCTGTGATTCACTGACTACCAAACTTCCTTCACTCATCCAACTATTGATAGCAAGGCATGACTAACTTCACCTGAACACTTGTAGGCTTGACCTGAAACATTAATCTGCACAGGAACAGTGTGTGGTGAGAAAACTAGAAATTTCTAGTTTCTATTCAAGTACCCATCAAAAAATAATTAAAAAAAAATAAAAAGAGGCAAGCACCCCCCAGTTAAAGGGAATGAGTTCCCCACCAAGCCAAGGTGCCACATGATTGAGTGGCTGTACGCTTGGCGAGAGAGTTAAGAACAGAATAACACCCCATTTCAACAACTCGTGAGGCAAAGGGAACCATTCCAGTTTCAGGTACATGTGGGAGAAAAGTAAATGAATAATGAATTTTCCATAATATACTTCCCATGCATAATTGAAAATATTAGTGCTGACTACAAATATTGCCCTGCTTTCTCCAGTCCAGCACTGTGATGCACTTAACATGTCCTGTTGATCCCATTAGCCTACAGAAATCAGCCTGGATGTGTTTTACAGCTCACAATTATTACTTTTTTTTTTGAAACTAGAGATGCCACACAAATATTTGAGGAGATGATTCACTGCAATAAAGATTCTTTATATCAACATTGCAGTGTTGGAGGGGGAGGTTGTTTTTGCAAAGGAATGAAGGAAAAATAAAGAGCATTTGCTAAGTCATGTTTCCAAACATGCCCAGGATTGATAGCCCAGCTCATTAGTTTTGTGACTCACCTTTTATGGTGTTCTTGAAAGCTCTGCTGGCTCTTCAGTGATGTCTATGATCAAGGTAAGAGTCCTCCTTGCTCCACAGCTACAGCACCATGTGAAGTTCACGAGCAGGTTTCACAAATAAGACACAGGTGGTACCTCCTGGGGAACAGGAGTTAAATCAACCTCCTGCTTCACCTGAGAGCAAAATCCCAGCGATGGTGGCACCACTGACAGAACCAACCAGACAGATGGTGGCACCACTGACAGAACCAACTCCACCTTGTCAGGGACCACAGAAATTTTGCTGTGTGCTTGAGCAGGTTGAGCCTTTTGTCTTATTAATTAAAACCCTCCACCGGCTAAAAGAGTATTCTGCAGTGTAAATATCAAGCTAATTTTTTCTTCATTTACAAGTAAAATTGTATCAAAGATGAATCAGCATATCAGATACTGGATTAGTGCCTGATACAGGGTTTTTTAGAATCAGACAATCTCTAGGTATGGGAATTGAGCAACCACTTGCAGATGAGGTAAGCAGTGCACTAGAATTGGGAGGGGTTTGGATACAGACACCATCCACAGAACTCCTAAGAATGGAGTGATAAATTCCTCACTGTAGAGCTTTTAAGTGATGAGAAGAGTATTCATTCCATTAGAACTTGCCTTTATGTTATAAGAACACATTTGAAAATCAACAATAATTTGAACCCACTGTTGGAAAATAAATGGGGATGTTGCAGCAATGAAGCATCGGGCTCCAGGATCCCTTAATCTTGGTTTATTGAAGACACTTAGTCATTTCTGTTGAACCAGTAGGTTTGTAAGGTGTGGTTTGTGCTGAACAATGAACAAGGACAGTTGTAGTTTAACTGTAACTGAAATTCATTATTGGACCCTTTTAGATACAACACTTTGATTAGTATTCTTTTCTGTCACAGGGCCTATTGCTTAAGAAACCCTTCTTTTATGAAAACAATCCTTCTTGCCTTTGGTATGTTTAAAAAATCTTCTGACTTTGTACTTTAGTGACCTCCTTTTAGAATTTTATGGAAAATTGAAACCCACCGTGATGCATCAGTTAGTCTTGATTCTGTACACCTGGAGGTCAGTGGTAGAACCCCCATACAAAATTAAGAATTAGGCTCATACATTTCTTTTCCACTCTGAGAAGTAGTTCAAAATTAAATAAATTTACCACTGTAAGCAGTATGGAAAATGAAATTTGAGTTTGCTGGAAAGAACTGAGAACGTTTGGAACTTGTTTATTACCACTAATATTTACCTTCTTGAACAAGGAATGGCAGGTATTATTCCTTTCACTATGTTTGCTGCATCCTGCCCACGTTGTATCCCTTGTTTCACTTTAAAATGGACCACAAAAATAACTCAAATCCGGAAACTCCCAAAATCAGAGAAGCGACTATTGCAGGTCAGACCCCTTGGGCTGAGCATCAATAAAAGTTCTGATTTATAACCTAAAGCAAGAGAGTTAATAATTTTTTGGGTTCTTAACAAACAAGAACAGTTTTCCTTTCCTAGCAAAATAATTGTGGTGCTTTGTCTGTAATGAGAAGTATAATATAGATATCTGTTATTACCAGGCTCCAGCTATTCAGGTAAGTTTTTGTTCAAATCAATTGCAATTTCATCATCTCCAATCCTATTCTCTTAAAAAACCCAAGCAAACAATCCCAAACACCTCACAGTTGTAGTCTGTAAAACGTATATGAAAAAAAGAAATTGAATGCATCTTGTGTTCTTAAATTTTTTTCTGTCAGTGTTAATTCATCTGTTTTTTCCTCCTTACAGTCCAATTCTTTATCATTCCCGGAGTCCTTGCTAAGAATCCAAGTGAGCATCCTTGCAGGAAATGTTCCAAGGGGAGTCAGATTATCGATCCCAGCTGAAGCAAACTGAACAACTGCTAATTTCCATTTATGCACAGACTCCACCTTGCCTTCCCTTTGGCCTCTGAATTCGTGCTTTTTCACACTCCCTGTTAAACTGAGTCTGGAGGAGAAGGAGCAAGGACAGCCCTTGGTGAAGGACTACAAGGAATGTGGGTTTCCTGAAGCTTTGAGGGGACTGTGGGACACTCACCATGAGCTGCCCCCCAAAAAAAACCAAAACAGGATAATTTATATTTTGGTGCCAGTATCCCATTGAAAAGGGTTTGTACATTGAAGATGAAGAGAAGATGAAGTGACTCTGGAGTACTAAACAGCTGCAAAGAACAGCAATTGTTGCTATATCAGCTTGACAAGAGGGTAAAAAGATTTCAAGCAAGATTTTGCACCTCATTCTTCCTATTAAAGGCAATCAAGAGTCAAAGTGGTAAAAAATGGGGGAATAGCCTTTGGGAAATGTTGCCAGTTTCTCTCCTGGCCATTATAAAATGCCCTTTACTGGCCACAATCATCTTCCTGTTCTTGAAACCTCTGAGTCCCAACTGCTCATTTTAGTCATCCATATGTATTGGCTGCCAATTGATTGTGCTCCAAGCAGGATGCAGCAGGTTATTTAGGGATCAAGCAGATCCTTTAGGGCTCAGCTCTGTAGTGCCATAATTAACACCGTGCAGGTGTAGGGAAGGACTGCAGCTCTGCAATAGCTGCAGCTCCAGTGCTAGTCCTCTCCGTGGCAGGCTGGTTTATTGGCAATCTTACGGTGAAAAAGGCATGTTCCCTTCAATAGTTTGTGACTAATTGGAGGAATGTTTTCCTCACTTGTGGGGAAAGACCGTCAGGTGCCTCCTGGACTGCTCCAAGTGACTATTTCAGGAGCATTTTCACCACAGTTCTTGCTGATTGACAAGATCACTTCAGGTAGTGAAAAAAAAAAATTGCTGTTGTTACCAGGCTTATTTAGTCATGGGAAATTTCTCTGGGAATATTTTTTTCTCATTACTGTACACACAATTGGCAAAGTCTGTCTGTGCAAGACTTCCAGCTCAATTTTGAAAACCCCAGAGGCCTGAATAATTCAGATAATCTGCGGATAAACATGCCGGCTTTGTGGCACTCGTCTGAGTTGCCAAGCCTTTTGAGGCTCCGTCATCAAAATCTCATTTACCAAGGAGTCATAAGATTTGTTAATGTTTTATAATTCATCATTCCACCGTGCTGGATGGTGCTCTAAGTGCTCAGCTCTCTTTTCACAGACTTGCAGTGCTTTCCAGCCACAGCGATTTCTAACCTGAACGGTTCGGAGGGAAGAATCAGGCCCTTAATGTTTCCTGTGAATAATAGATCAGTTCTGTGAGTCACAGCAGCCAACTGCCAAGCATAGTGGGTCAAATACAAACCTGCAGCTCTCTGTTGCTCTTGTCATAGGAGAACTGTCAGCTAATCTTAGTTTTAAGCCCTCTTTCCAGTGCTGGAACTCAGCTCAATGATCAAAGCCTACCTGCAAGTTCAAGTGAAGATTGTCATTGCTTTTGTTCATTTGAAAATAAAGGCACAAGATTGGCACTGTTTTTTTTTTTGGTCACACTTGGACTGTCAGAACCAGATTTTAGAAGTCTTTGGGCCCATGATTGTGAGACTAATTTGTTACTACAATTGCTTCTCTTATACATGCCAGCCGGTAAATAAACATTGAAATGCCAGTGTATGATAGCTTGCCACAGAACTATTTATATAATAACAGTGTCTGCACTTCTAGAGTATCTGAAAGTCTCTCCAACAAGAGGGAGAAGAACTGAATGCATTTAAACCAACTTTACATTCAATTACTAGAAAATATTGAAGTTTACTCTATGTCACAATACCTAGTAGAACCAACGCTCACTTTCTTACATCCCTAAAATTCTGAAGGCTGGTGCTTTGATTAGTTTAACATAAAACTTTTGACAGAGCCAAGTGGCCAGCATAAATCCATTCCTAAATAGCTTTAGAAAGTGTGTTGTTCTGTATGGCAGAATCAATCAGAGCAGAAACATGGTATTTTTAATAGTGCTTTAATTGTTCCCCCAGTTATCTCCACCCAGATCAACTAGTTTTGCTGAGCAGCTTCCAGTCAGTTTTAAATACTCTTGATTAAAGTCTTCCCTATCACAAAATGCCAGCCAAGGTTCTAGTGTGGTGTTTAGTGACTAAGAGGCCAGCCCTCCATTCAGGGAGAGGAGAAGGTAATGGAGAGGCTTTCAAAGACAGGAATCCTTAGGGAATTGGATACACTGGGTTTAAGGTTCTTGAGCATCTGAAGAATCTGAGTTTGAAGAATCTAAGTATCTGAGGCATTGTTTTTGCTCAGGTCTGCTAGTAAAATGATCCCCTCTATGCTGAGATTTGGAGCTAGTTCTACTAAGAAATACTCAGGCTCTGTTCATGGAGAGCTCTAAAAAGTTTTGGTTTTCCTGACTCAAACTCGGGTTTGCTCTTCAGTGGTACCAATCCACTTCTCTGACCCAGATCTGTGGCCCTTCTTTAATACTGCTTTCCTTGCATGGCAAAGAGTATATCTGGATGAGGGAAATACACTGAAGGGAAGCAGATACATGCAGATTTATACACCTGGACATGTATTTTCTGCAAGACTGAGTTTCACTTCTCCTATGGCTGCCCTCAAGTGTCTCCACATGGTGTATCGAACAATGTGACTAATCTGCATTAGTCCACTCCTTTCCATCAAGGTTCCTTTCAGAGACACCTGGAAAGCTTGGAGTCAAGGGGAGGCAGGAGCTCTCCAGAGCCCTGGCTCTCTGGCTTTTGCAGTCACACTGCCTGCCTGCACAAGTGTTCCATTAACAAGCTGCCTCCCCCTTCCCTCCCACGCTCCGCATTCAGCCCAAGTCCATTAGGAAAAGGTCACATCTTTTTTTCCTCCCCTTGGATGTGTTTAGCAGGCTGTGCTCCATCCCTCTGTTTGGAGCTCCCTTCCTTTGCTTTTGCAAGCTTTTGCCTCTCCACCCAACTATGGGGAGTTAACCTCCATGCCTTTCACACATTAGCATTTGCTGTACTGTATTAGTGACTAACTAAAGTACTTCCTCTCCTTAAGTGGGCTTCTGTAGGGGGCAAAAGCGCAGAACTGGAGGTTATTAAGGTTTAACTACTAAAATGGCACGTGGAACAGCACTTCAGCTTAGGAAACTCAAAATGCTAGTGCTAGAGTTTGTTGTGTCTTGTTTCAGTCACGGCCTGTGTGACCTTCGTTTACTTTCTCCTGCTCTTTAGTTGTTTCTGTGGTTGAACACATTTGGTAATAACCTCCTGACCTATTGGTCCAAACCTCATGAACTTCCTGCACTGAAGTGTGCATCTTCCAAGGCAACGTCAGGTTCTCCAGTATAATCACCTGCATCAGAACCAGTCCTTTCATAGCCACCCATTTTCTGAGGGGATCCTTTTTAATCATACAAATGCTTCCCAATTATAGCAGCATGTATTTCCTTCCCTGGAATAGTCAATAGCTGAAGGGAGCCTGAGCTGCAGGTCCTGCCCATTCTAAAATGTTACTTCTTCTTCTGACTGGAAATCTCTGATTCAGAGTCAGGACCTTCACAGGGGTATATCTGGGTTGCTTCCCTTCCATTAGAAATCTTGCTTTCCTGTGATTTGAACCTTAAGCACATTTGGAATTCCCTAACAAGTATCCTTTACTGCCAGAACCATGGCAGCAAGTGAAAGCAGAAGAATGATTTTCAAATTTACAGTAGTTTAGATTCTTGTCTCCTTTAACAGTGTGAATGATGCCATTGCAGTGAAAAACAGGGAAAGGTTTTCCATTGTGAGGTGGGACTGGCCACTTTCACACTCCAGAGCACTCTGTAACCTCAGACTTGGTTTTCTTTTGCCAGATGTGACTCAGCTTTATGACATTCTGTGCTTAATCTATAATAAATAGTCTTTGTTCAATACTATTCATGGGCAGTTTAGTGGCAGCACCAGTGCTGAAATGGGGTCTGAAACAGTGCAGGTTATGAAGGTCCTACAGCTGGGGAGAAACAGAACTTTGCTCAGAACTCCTGAACATGGACTAGGACCAATAGCTGCCTAAAACCTAACATCAGGTTGGGGTATCATTATTAAACAGAGTGTTATGGACAGAATAACAAATCCTGTCCTGAAACTTTAACACAGATTGATGGATTTTCTTATTTTTAATTAGCTGAATGTTATGTATATTTCACAGGACAGATTTAGCAGGTGTCAAAAGCTGTTAGAAATCCTAATGTAGTCCGTGCTTTCTTTGAAGTCTCTTTTGGTCTTTTATACCCTTGAGAGTTTTATTCGATACTCTCCTCTGAAACTCTTTGTCCTGCTTGACTTGTGCCATGATTATCTTCCTGTTTCCTCCCTCCCATCACATTGTCTCTCAGTTATAAAAAAAGAGCCATAAGTTTTAAATATCTCTGCCAATCCATCTGTATTTTGTGGTGCTGAGTTAGCTCTTTGCCACACGTGCAGTTTCCTTCTTTGACCCACAGACAACCATGAGTGGAGTTTCCAGCTAAACTAGTGTAATTTACTGTGTTTGGTGGATAAGTGCCATCCTTGGAGGTTTTGTAGACACCAAGCTCCTTAGAGACAGGAGGAGCTGTTGTTAAAACAGTGAGGTTTATGTGTACATTGTCTTAGTGCTGCATTCCTACACTGTGCCATTTTGTAGCATTGAAGGGTATAACATAACCAGCAAAAACAAACGGAAAGATTTCGAATAAAGATTGGAATATCAGAAGTGTTTTTTAGCATCAGATCCTTCTTTATACACCTAAGTGGAAGCAGATCTTATCTGACAGGCTGTGCCATTATGGATGCAGTGCAATTGAAGGCCAACTCTTGTGGAACTCATTTGGAAAGGTGTCGATAGCCTGTGCCACAAGGAGTGCCTGTGCTCCCTCTGAAGCAGCCCTTACACAGCTCCAGAGTTCTGCTAACACTGGCAGAGAAGACACTGAAACTTGGCCATTAGAGACATGCCATGATGTCAAATAAATGATGATCCATGCATGGCCTTGTGCAGCCAATGAAGTTGCAAAGTAGGACACTGAAATTATAAGCACGGCTCGTGACTCGCCCATGTCCGCTGTTGCTCTGCCATCCATGACTGAAAGAGATCCATGGCCATGATGGGAAATTAATGCTGAGTGATGACAGGCAGCCTGCAAATCTTTGCCTCCCTCCCCTCTCTCCAGCCGTGAAAAATACAACTGTGTTCCCGTCATTTGAGCCCCTTATTCATTGACTCCGAAACCGCTCCGTGTAATCTTCCAAAAGTTAATCTCCTAGAAGTGAGGACATGTCCCTGTTTGCAGACTTCATCTTGGAAAAATTTTGGCTGTGAACCTTCCGAAGCTATTTTTTACACACGAGTTTAATGTACCTGCCCAAAATCAATTCTGTCTCAGAAAAATACTCTAATTAAATTTTACTGCTATGTCTGAATTTATTGCTTTCACAGATAACATCTTTCATACAGGGCATGTACTTAAATGGAAGAATAATGCCTCTTGAAATAATTGTTATGATATTTATGGTAAAATATGGCAGAACAATCTTTAACTGAAGGATATTTTTAAAGCTCCTTCTGCATCTTGACCCACCCCAGCCTTTTATGGCTGAGGTGATAATGGCAAATATGACATAGTGATATATCAATGTACCCATCAGTCACATTCTTTTTTCTTGTACCACAGTATGTTTTCCTATAGCAGTGTAGAGGAATTCTAATGCTTTGTCAGCCTCAGGCCATAAGACTTCTTAATCATGACCAAGTATTAGAATAGGTATGAAGGTTATTCCAGTGGTGTTAGGGACCACCAGGGACAGTGACAAGGGCCACCTAAGCCACTTCTTCCTAGTGGAAACTCTGTGTAGCTTTGGAGGCTGTTTCTGAGCTTGCAGAATAATTGCTCCACTCAGACAAGTCCATGTCTCTTCCACAGAGCCCTTTCTCCCCCCTCCTTTGTAAAACCTTAGGTATATCCCTAAGCAGACAGTTCCTTGGAAGGCTGTCCTGCCTGCCCTCCTCTGTGAATTGCAGCTAGGAGCAGGAAATGGAAAATTGGGAAACTTTCCAGAATTGTGCTAGTCAAGACAGGTGTTAGCATTGTGCAGCCCGGACAAAGAAAGGCAAACTGTGTAGGGAAGGCTCAAGAATTGATGACTGTGACTAGAAACATCCTTCTCTAAAGGGGAGCTTCCCTGCTCCTTCACTAGGATGTGGTAAATGGCCTTGCTGACACTTGCAGTCTCTTTCAATACAAATTAGAATATGTTAGTCTAAACTGAAAGCATCTCTTTAAGCCACTTCAACACAATCTGTAAGACTGTGCATGTCTGTGCCCTTTCTTGCTGTTCATGAAGCTTCAACTGTAAATATTACTGATACTGACACATATGTTCTGCACTAGTTTGTGGGCATCTCCATCCCTCCTCCCCCTTTGGGTTACTGCAGTTGAATTCCTTCCATAACTGGTCCTTGCACCTCATTTATGTGTTTAATGAGGGATATTGATTCACAGTAATATCTTCCCTTCTTTGCATATCAGTGAAACAGAGGGAAATACCTGAATTTCCCCTCCTTGGATTCTCTCAAGGAGTAAATCCCTGTGAAAAAGGAAGGGCACTAATGTGTTAGTACTTTCACAACCCATGGGTAATGCTTACTCTGCTAATGATCTAATAACTAGGCAAAGTAAGCCATCTTTTGGAAAATACATGTAAGAATACAGATCAGAAGTATTTGGAGATCCCTGACATGGGGTTATTGAACTCCTGTCAATAGAAATACTGTCAACAGGAAAAAAAGGGGTTTGTATCTACATCAGCATGGAGTCATAGAACTATTGAGCTTGGAAAAGACCCCTAAGATCATCAAGTCAGCTGTAAACTTGCCACTGCCAAGTCCACCACTAATCCATGTCCCTGAGCACCACATCTCCAAGGGCAGGTGCCTGCCCATCACCCAATATGAAGGGAAAGGAGAGGTGAAAGATGCATTGAAACAGCAAATACTTCCTTTTCCCACTCTGATGTTTCCTTAAGGGGAAGAGAGGTATAGGAATCCCATCACAGTTCTTTTTATTCCCACTGAAAGTCCTTAGGGCTTGTAATATGATCGTTGTGCATGCCAGGCAGTCTAAGAGAAAGAAATTCAGAGGAAACACCTTTCAGTTTTCCCTTGGGAACATTGAGCTCCCCTGTGCTCGAGAACTCTGAGTGTGACCTTGAAGTATGAGCCTGAACCTCCTGGGAAGTCCTATATTCCAGAGCTCCTGTATTTCTGTGGCACTTCCCTCCTTCCTGGCCTCTCCCACTCAGGAACAGGATGCCTATCTGTAACCCTTTATTCCTGTGTGATTCAATGAACTTGCTACAGAAGGCAAATCTAATGCCTCCTGTAGCACTTATGTAAAGAATAATAAGAGCAGTAAACATCCCAGCAGATGTTGCCTCTCTTCCCAGCAACATTCAGTTCCCAAACAATCTTCGTTAATGGAGAAAAATACAAATGCAGGATGTGGCAGTTGAGTGGGAGAACCCCAAGAGCACTGAGAGTGAATCAGTTTGTTTTGAAGGGCCATTGCTATGGCCAGTTGAGTGGGTGATTTACACCTCTCAATTTTCGTGGGACAGCTGACCTTCTTTGCTAAAAGACATCCAGCTTATGGTAGGTGTGGCTGCTAGATACGTGGCTCAGAGCACAAGACCTTCCCATGTGCCACATATGAAGCCATACTGAAATTTGCAGAATGAATTGTCTAACAGCTTCTTGACAAGGAAGGAGATTCAATAGTCACAGAGCAACACCACAGCTGTCTGGGCTAAAAAAAGGCTTAATGTCTTCTGAATGTTTGTCTCTGCTCACTTGCTCTTTTTGTGATTTGGTTCTATTTTTAATCTCCTTTATGACGAGACAGCTTTATTGAATACTGATGAGACAAAACACAGCTCAGTGCCAGGCAATACATTTTCTTAGCCATTTTTTGGGGGGGAGCCCTCATCATTTGACCGACAGTATTTTGGATACTCTTTCAGGCAGCCTGGGCTGATGGATTATGTTCTGCTGCTGTTTGGGTTGTAGGGGGAGAAGGTAAAAGGAGGGTAGTGACAGAGAACACCCCAGATCAGCGTTTTAAACTTTTGCTGTCAAAGTTTTCCTCTGCCAGTAGATCTTATGTTTCAAAATGTGAATTATTTTGTCAAATATCGGATAAGATGCTCTCTACCTAAGGAACTATCAATCTTAGACAGAGCCTCAACTGTGAGTCGAGGCAACAGAGCTTTACAGAGTTGGGTTGTATGTGACTGGCTCATTGCAATGGTGAAATACCCACTTTTAAGGTTAATTCCAGCCAAATCTGGACCATATTTTCACCTGCAGTATTATGGGTATAGAAATCTTGTGCAACTAAGCTAACTTTGGTGGTAGAGTCTATAAACAAGGTAGTAGCTTGAAAATTGGGTCATTTAGATAAATCCCTGAATGGATGTAGGTGACTACAGTAGCCTTAATAGTTAATAAAATTACTGAAGGGTGAATTGAGCTGCTTGGAATATCTCTATAAACTATTCCTCCTGAGATGGGTGCCTGAAATAGAATGGAGTGTCTACAAAACCCACAAGCCCAATAAAACATCTACCCTAATTCTGCACTTCTCCTCCCTGAGCCTACCTGTTTCAAAGGAGGAATTCAAATCACTGTGGTGCACAAAGCTTTCCCCAGCAACGGTGCTCTTTCCACATGCAGTTATTTATTTATGTATTCATGGTTTCCCCCAGAACACCTCCCTTAGAACAGCGGAGTCCTCGATTCTGGGAATCAATAAAACACATCTGGTAAGGAAAATCGGGATGCCAACATGCTGGGATGGCTTTTGTAATACTTCCTGCATTCATTATTAATGGTTCATTATGGAATTAATAATTTAAAATGGTCTCTGATAATTTTAACGGTCCCCAGTATGTTATGGGGTTTCTATTATTATTATTATCTTATTTGGGTATAGCTTTGTGTTCTGGGACCAATATCTTTCATATATTTTCAAGGCTTCAGGGACTAATCAAGGTACAGTAAAGCTCCGTTAAAATGGATATATAAATGTTGCTTAATATAAAGAAAATAGAAGTTGTATGTGAATCTCACTTAACTTTTTTTCTTTCTTTGAAGCCTTCTACTTTTTTCTGTATCAGTAACTCACTTCTCTCACATTCACTTTACAGATATAAGGGGTCTGTCCCTTCTGGGGCCTGAATAAAGATGAGGTGGAGAATTCTTCTGTTTGAATCAAATAATGAATATCCAACAGTCCTTGTAGCTTAAGGTAGTGGCAGTCCAAGCAGGAAAGTTGGATTTCCACAGTCAGTATCAGCCTGTCACTCTAAAGGGAGAAAGTTCTTTCTTAGATGAGTTGAACAACAAAATCCCTGCTGACCAGTGACTTTAAAAGAAACTCCTTTGTCTATCATATATTAAGTCCCTTTATACACTGAGGTAAAAAAGGCAGCTATTCCAGATATTGCTGTTGGAGCCAGCTCAGAACACTTGTTCCAGAAAGATCTTTTGTTCCCAAATCTCCAGGTAGCAGAGGCCACAAGAAAGGAAGATTATCATTGGATAATAAACATGCAAGACAACCTAATTTGGGTCAAAAATAGCTTTTCTATTAACCTCAGTGATCTCAGCTTTGCAGCCCTATGATTTCTTATATTTCTTTTATCTACACGTTGTCTTCCACAGTAAGAACTTGCAGAGCAAACAGGTTGTGTGTTATAAGTAACACGTAGAACTAAATACATATTCTCTAGATAAAGAAATATTTTTATCAGGAATAACTTATTTTATTTATAGTTAATATTTCCCATGCTTTTAATGCTTCACATGTTTCAAATCGTGTTGCTTTTTGTACAATTCATATACACGTACCTACTTCAAATTGCATTGCACCAACTGATAGAAAATATTTAGATTTAAGAATAAGACAGTCTTTAAATGTTAATATATTCATGTTTTGAATATATCTTTTATATAAACACTGGGTGAAGAATAGAGCTGAGTTCCAAGGTTGGTGCCAGTAATGTGGGAGAAGGATTGCTCAAAGTATGTAGGACTGGAGGAAGATAGACCTGGATAATCCCAGACTTTATGGTTTGGTAGGCAGACTTTCTGTCTGGGAAAGGAAAAATGCTAATTTTCTTTAAGAGAACATAAAAAATAGATTTTTATTCTACTTCTGAAGTTCACACTGAAGATAATTTTGCTTTTTTTTTATTTTTTTTTTATTTTAAATTTTTAGAAGATACTTCATGGCAGAATATCTTCTTTTGGACAACAAAGTTCTCCATCATTTCATGCACCTGCTCCAGAAAGAACTGGCAAACCTTGCAATGGGAGACATGGAAAAGGAAGAAATAATTCAGTTGTTCCTTTTAGGAGCTGGATTGCAAAAATGCCTCAGTTCTGGCAGATCACAGATAATATTTTTTTGCTGCTTATCTATTTCCAACCTTTGGCCTCAGATTAGATGACTTTCTACTACTATGTAAAAATAAAGGCAGCTTTTAGGAAATTCCAAGCATGGGAGAGACTGTTGCAATCCTTTAGTCTGGACTCCTGTGTTCCACAGGCCATAGGATTCCCTCGAATTAATTGCTGCTTTGAGCCCAAGAGCTGCTGAGTAATTAGAGCTTTTCACTTAGCTAATCTTTTAATTATTTTTGCTGTCCTTCTTTGAAGTGTGTCCGATCCTTCGCTGTACTCCTGGGCATACCAGAACTGGGCACAGTATTCCCAAGGGGGGTTATTCAATTTGCCAGCACGCAGAAAATGGGATTCTTTTCTTGCTGTTGGTGCTGCTGTGGTTGTTATGTCCAAGGATCATGTGAATCTACTTGCTGTTCACTGTTTTGTTATAAACTCACATTGTGCTTAGCATCAGAATTTCCATGTTCTTACAGGATCATTTTTTCCTAGGGAAAATAAGTCTCCTCTTGACATAAGCCTCCTCCTCTTGAAGCATGACCCGTCCTCTTTGTCACAGAGCTGCAATTTGATGTTTGAAGTGCTTAATCTTGCATTCCTACCGAAAGATCCAATGCTTTATTTCAGGGAACTTCACTGTTTCCATTCTACTAGTCTGTGTATCAGTTATTGTCCCTCCAGATACTCAGGTTCCCTCAATGGTACACATAAAACTGGGTACAGAAGTGGCTACCGAGATCCATGTTGGTTTTTGTTTTTGCACGAAAATATTCATGAAATTCTGCATTTTCCAGTGTGTGCCAGATACAGGAAGACACCAGATTTTGCCTACTATTGATTTCAGCATAAAAATCAGGGCAGAAAAGGAACGTGGCTGATAATATTCTCATTCTTACTCACTCTTCAGCTGAAACCTCCAAGTGAGATATCTTTTATAGTACCTTTAAGGAATTACCTGCCTCAGTAATATCATCATCCCTCACGATGGTTTTCATCAAGTTATGTGTAGTGGAGAGTTGATATAATAACACAACCAGCTCACTCAGTCTGGATCCATCATTTATAAGGGATTTTTCCTATCAAGCTGTGCTGTTTTATGCATTTTGACAGACAATACCCAGCTAATTTAAACACAATATTTGAGTAAATAAATACAAAATGTTGCCCTGCATTCTCGTTAGTTGAATTTTAAGTCGAAAGATTACTTTATTATCTCACCATTGGATCTGTCAAGTTACCACATATGTGCATTTTACAATGATAAATGTAAGAGCAGGAGGTTATTTTGATCCCTTTCATCTTTTCAGGAGCTCAGTTTAACACGCCTGTGTTTCCATGCAGGAGTTTTATAGGTCCTACATTGTATATATAGCAATGGGCCTCATATGAATTTGGGATAAATCATGTTTCTTCTGTCCAGTTAGGCTGTTTGTGATTATGGGCCTCATTAATGTAATAGCATATGTTGTTTAGGATGCATACTCAGGACTACTGAGGTGTGTTAGAATCCAATTTAAGGCTCAGGGCTCCAAGCCTGAGGGATTTGCACTGACATTAATGGGAGTCACACGTATGAAAGCATTCACTGACTTACAAAGTTCGTCTTCCTTCCTCTCTGCTATCAGTAATTTTGAAGAAATATCTCTAATTTCTATCAAACCTGGCCACAATGCACTAAACATAATCCCTTAGCACAATGCAATAATGGTTAGAGAAATGAAAGTCTTTCTGAAAACAGCATGCTAATAAATCTTTTAAAAATTGAAAATCTTCCAAATATGTAACTTGCAGTGCCATAACACAGCTGCTTCAAAGCTTTCCTTTGAAAGTGCTTTTAGTCAGTTTTGGGCTTGGTTTACATTTCTAGAGACATGAAATTAGTCACAAAAATTGGCTGTTCCTTCAGCAAGTGTCAGTAGCTTATAAAAAAGCAACCATGTATTTCAGTCAGAGAACAAAATCTGAAGTCATTTTATATGACAGGAAAGAATCTCATGGAAATATCAGGTAGGTGCCTGATGTCCTGCCTGCCCTCCACGAGCTGGGTGGTACTTGTAGAGCTAGAGAAGGCAGTAGGTTAAACAATGCTGGCAATGGGATTTAAGTCCTTCTGAAGCCAAATGGGACTGTTTGAGCTGATAGCTGCTGTTAATACTTTCAGTGGAGACCCACAGTTCTCTGTGAGCTACAACCCAGACGGGTTTAGGAAAGAGTGTGTAACAGCAACCAGTTTTCCTTTATGAACTCCTCCTGCTCTTGGCCCACTGGATCACCTGTGGTTTGCTCCAGGCTGTTCTCTAACTAAAACTGCTGCCAGATGAGTGCAGATGGAAATTATAACCCTCAGAGGGAGCTAAAAATCACCATTCATAGAGGGGACTCAACTTTCAAACACACATGAATGTGAGAGGGGTGACAGTTCTCTTTCTTAGTTTAATCTGTTGTGGAAGAAACAGGAGAGGCACAGCTTGGGAAGGTGATTCCATACAGCCCAGGAAGTACTGTGGATGTGATTTATACAAACATTTAAATTAAGAATTGTGAAGGTCATAAGCATTTTATTTGCTTTATAGACGTGCCATATTTGGTTTCTCAGCCTCTGACATGAGATCTCAACCTTGGAGTAAATCAAGGCCTGAGTATGGCTAAGAGATAATATAAACTGGAGCAGCCTCAAGGGCTCTGGTGTTTGGGGGCTTCCAAAATGTAGGGCTCCTGTGCTTCGTGGGAGTCATTTACCACCCAGGTTGCATCTTTTCCTGGATGCTGGAGTCAGAGTGGTTGGACTATTATATCTGTATTTTATCTGTCCCCCACACAGTTAGGTCTATCAGATTGTATTCTTCAAAATTATTTGCCTTTGACAGTGCTGCATTCTGAACGTATATTCATAGAAATGTTATTAAAGAAGGGAATCTTTCATTGCTCCAAGTATTCTGTGATGCTATTTCCCCCTAACAATATCATAGTGGAGTGTAGGAACAGACAGCTTTATAATAAGATAGAATGTAATTGATAATGCAGACTTGCTTGATAGTGAAAAATGAGACTGTCACCAGCCTCATGGAAAATCATTTTGGTAGAACAACCTTGCAACTGAAAGCAAGGAAAAAAGCCCAACCAGACAACTGGTGTCTATTAAAATGAGTTCACACACTGCTTTCACATTCCATGCTGCTTTAACAACTTCATTCTTGATTAGACCATCTTTGATCTCATTTGTCATTATCAAATCATTGGACATACTAATGTTTCTCTGAAAGACCAATAGACTGAAATAATCAATAAACCAGACAGTTCTTAGGGCAGAATTCAACCCACCTTCCTTGTTTTCAATAATACTTTATTCTGTACCTGCACCTATTCTTCTTTTTCATGCATTTCTGCTCACTTGCACTCTGAAGGGTTTTGAATAAATATTTTAGACTATTTTTTAATTAATAAAGAATTAGTTTGGTGAGAAAAACGTTATAATCACCTTCAACCACATGAGGGTTACTAAAAAAACAGAGGAGAGACCTTACTTAGAGTAATATATGTTGACTTTATATTCTGAGCAGTGGTGTAAATTAAAAGGAATTACAATGAAGGTGAATAGACACAACATGTGTAGCAAAATCACCTAAAACTGAAAAGATATTTCAAAACAGGCAAAGAATGCCCCCAGATCTGCATGTTTCTGCATCCCCAGAGTTAATGCATGGATCACATGTATCCATTTGAACAGGGACCTGAGAAACAAATGAGGAATAAGGATACTCCAGAGGAACTTCTGCATTACTGGAACCCTTCTATGCACATTTTAAAATGGACCTGAGACACAAATGAACTATAAATATGCTCTAGAGATATTCCTGCATTAGCAGACCTAAGTGGTGCACTAGGCCTTCCCCACCTCTAGTTTTTATGATTCTTTGATAGATCTGTAATTAAGCTGTGCATGCTTAAAGTGCTTTCTGATGAAACAAGATATACCATGAGCATTAGTAAGCCAACCTTTCATAGGCTGGAGATTATTTTACAAAAAACAAAAAAAAAGAAAAGCCACGTCCTGAGAGAATTGTTCCCTTTCTCTCTGCAGCAAACTTCACAATTTCAAGTGATATCCAAGACACAGCTTCAAGAGATGCCTGTCCTTCCTTAGGAGGATATCCCACGTATAAAGCCTAAAACCCAGTGGAAATCATCACCCCACAGCTTCCATTTCTGTTGGCATTTAAAATCCAGCTTGGCTTGAAAGGTCCTAGGTGGAACAATGGCATTCTCTGTCTCCTGCCAGCACAGGCAGCTCCCTGGTGTGGGCTCACAAAGGAAAGGTGATGCTGTGTGCTCCATCCATGGCCATGGAACCTCTCAGGATCTTGCATCTAAGAGGTTTGCATTTCCCCTTCCTTACTGCCCCTGAAGATGGGAGCCCACGCTCAGCTAGGGGAAACTGGGGGGACTGCAACACTGCCCTGGTGCTGTCCCACATGGAAATCCCACTGCCCAAATTCCTCAAGGGCAGCTCAGCATCATCCCAAATCACAGCACTGCACCAGCTGCTGAGAAGAAGTTAACCCCATCCCAACTGGCAGCAGGACACTCCTCTAAGCCACAGTGCAGCCAGGGAAGCAACAGCACCAAACCCAAAGTCAAGATGCACGTGGTAAATCTTTCTTCATTCCTTTTCCCTGCGTTGGGCTCAGCCGTGGCATCCTGATTTGGGTGAATGTCCATGCCACACGTCAGGTTCCTCCAGGCAAAGCTCCATGCTGCATGTTTAATAATTCCTCAATAATAACTGTTGCTGATATTGGTGTGTGCTTGACATGCTGACTGAAAAGCCATCGTATTGTACAATGGAGTTAAATAGCAAAATATTGATGACAATAAAGACAAAGAAGAAACACTGTCTTGGATTTTTTACTCCAGCTCCCTCTGATTTAAAAAGAGTACATTTTCTAGGATTTAGTCATGTAGACAAGTATCATTTGCTGTATAAGTTTCTCTGATAGAACAAAATGTTAACTTTATCAAGCTGCTAAGCACACAGAGGGGCAACTTTGCATAGTGTTTTCATTAACAATAAATGATTTTTGAAGCACTCATGACCTGAACTAACATGGTAATACTACCACAATCTTTGCTGCAGCATGTCACTGAAAATAATGTCTATCTGATTTTCTGTTCAAATCTGTGATTATTCTCTAACAAGTTTTTGGCTGGCTCATCAGAGAATGGGGCAATGGTGAGACAGAGGGTCTGAGCTGATTTTATTAGAGAAAGCGTATTTGCTGAGAGCTGGATGCCCAGTGAGAATATGAGATGCCTAAGCTGAGCTGAGAGCTTGCATACCTTGCTCAGAGCAAGCTTTCTTGCTCTGCTGCTGACTCTTCAGGCCTTGGAACAGGATTTCCAGGACAGGGTTTTTAGAGTTTTTAGGAGGTATCACTGATATTTTGAAATATGTGTCGGTCACCCCAAATTCAGCCCTTTTCTACAGCAGTGGTTTTATACAGGAAACACCTTCTCATATCCCAAGAGTTCTCAAACTAGTATATGCAGAAAGAGGGAGCAGGAGGAGGGAGAACTCACCACCTGTTGACTGAAGATGTTCCACTCTGTGAAAAAGCACATCAAGAAATAAAAGAGAAGGGGGAAAGAAAAGGCAGAGAATGCACTTTAGCTCAATGGTTAGCTTTTATCTCCTCAAAAAATACCATTTTCTCAGTCACTGCTATAGAAGCCAGTTTTGTGCATTTTGTGTTGAATAACACTTCAAAAATACTATTAATTCCAAGACAGAAAAGTTGATTTTTGAATGCATTTGCTGTTTAATAATCTCCATTCAAATTGTTTATTTGGTTCCTCCTCTGAGAAATTTTTCATTCCAGTCAGATTAAGATAAACTAGGCTGCAGGGAGTTATGGTCATGAGAGAAGACAATGCTTTGGCTACATATTTAGAAATATAGAATGTTTCTCTCTTCCCAAGCTTCTTTATGGCGGGATGTAAAACTGAGAATTGACAGCAAACTGTTCATTTGAAATGAATGGTCCTCTAGGGGCAAAACGATTTTAAAGTATATTATGACATAGAAAGGTTTTTGTTTATTTGCTGCACTTGTGAGGAAATGCACTTTACCTGACAGCTATTTAAAAAAATACCTTGCATAGAACTGGTTAATAGAATATAATATAGAATATAATATAGAGTTCTGCTCAAATTTAATCACCCCAGATGAGGACTCTGAATTGCCTTACGTTCACAAAGTGAATAGTTTATCCCATCAAACATTTTGGGCTGATGTTTTGCTGTTCAGTGTTTGTAGCATCCATAGGACCTTCCAGGGATGGGACAGCCACAGCTTCTCTGGGCACCCTGTGCCAGTGTGTCATCATCTCTCACCTGCCATTCACTGCACACGAGATGGGATTTTTCATCCATCCATCCATCCATGTTTTCTGGTTGGACAGATCACGGAATAAGAGAAACTCAGGCTTTTGCTTCCCTGATGCTCTTTGCCCTCAAAGTGTTTGCAGTGAAGGAAGTGTGAAGTCCCTGTTTCCAGAATGGAATGCTCAGCCATGTGGAGCAGCAGTGCAAGGACACCCAGGCCAGTTCTGCACGGAGGGGCTTTGTCTGGAAGGGCTGCTTGGCCCCAGCTCAGCATTCTCACAGCCCAGGCTTGCTCTGCAGGGACCTTCCAAAGGTTGCTGCACTGCTTCATCTTGGTTCATCTTGGTTGAGAGAACCTCATCAGCTCTAGCTCAGCAAATCATGACTGTGGAGATGGTTTTAAGTTTTGGAACATTCTTGTGTGTGTGATCTATGTAACTGCATTGGAAAGTGGAAAGAATTGGCAGTGCAATTCAAAGAAACATTTTAGAGGCGTTTCAAACCCAGAAGGAGAAAAGAATAAGAAATGAAGCCACAAAAACCTGATGTTAAATGAAAAATTCCAGCCATTAAATACCCTTTGTAGGTTTAAGCCCTCTTAACTTACTTAGCAGTTCTTAAAACGTTTATTTTCTTTACTCCTCTCACCTATTCAATTTAATTTCGTATTTTAAGTGTTTAATTATCTCTGGTAGAATTGCCACTTCTGTCACAACTTTCACATACTGACAACACACATATCTTGGATACTGCCTGAATGTATTACCTGCTTTTATATCTATATCTATATCTATATCTATATCTATATCTATATCTATATCTATATCTATATCTATATCTATCTATATAATCTATATCTATATCTAATCTATATCTATATCTATATCTATAACCTTTTTGTTTAAATTGAAAGAGATAAAACACTTTTTATATTACTTATTTTTATTTTAACATTCAAATAAATAAATGTTGCTCCCACTAAAGAAATTCTGACAAGATCTAAGCAGTTTATACTTCCCCTCAAATATACCAACGTTTCAGGTAGATTAAACCTTGACAAAAAGTTAAATCAAATTATATTCTCTACGCTCAATTTTCTTTGGGGAACCAAAGCTCACTGAAGTGTAAAAGTCTAATTAATTATGTAGTATGCTAATAATTTTTAAATTAAGAACACTTGTGATTTAACTCTAACATGCCATGAATGTGTTGCAATTGGCTATGACAAGAAGATTATGAGAGCTAAAAAAAATTGAAAAAAATAAGAAACCAGTTGCCAGTGCTGTGGAGATTCATACAATAATGATGGACAGCAGAATATCAAGCCTGACTCAGGCAAAAGGGATGTTTCTTATAACCCTGAGGGATGGGGAAGGAGTATATTACTGTTTTCCCAGCTTCTAGACAAATACTCTTTAAAGACGTTCTGAAGGCAAAAATTGCACCATGATCATCATATCTGTGGCTATATTTAAACATACTATCACATGCCACTTGTGTGCCTAGTCTTTGAACCCGTTTCAGTTCTTCCAGGCAAAGCACCTCGTGGCACAGCATGAATTTTGCAGTGTAGAAAAAGGTATGATTTCCCTCCTTCAACCTCCTGCTTTATCAGTTTGTTGGCATAAGAACTAGTCAGCAGTGCTCACTTCCCTTCTTTATTGCAATTCCTGCTCTTTTCCAAGGCTGGGAACCCTGGTTTGCTCAGCCTCCCTCACCAGACTTGCTGCTCCATATCTCTGACAACACCATTAATCTTTCCTCGGTCTATTTTATCCTTTTTTGAGATATGGACATTGCATGTAATAAGATATGAGCACATCCCACGGGCAGTGGGATAATTCACTCCCAAGGTTCCAGTTCCTTTATTAATTATTCCCCACAGCCTGTATGACTTCTCATGGCTACTGTATGCAGAGATGCTGTTTAATATACCTGTGATATACCCTTCTAAAATTGGCATCAGGTGGCTTCCTTGAGCACCTGCATCTCTTCTGTGGATGCATCTTCACAACCTTGAGAGATCACTCTGGAATGTGAACTAGCACTTGTTTTGGTCTGCTCTTAAGGTGAGATGTGGTATGTAGCTATGGCATGTAGGGATGAATTCTAGGTACAGATGATTCTCAAAGCTACATCAATTCTTCTCCTCATGTAACTCACATTCCTGACCTCACCACTGCTCTTCCATGTGCTTAGTCTCATTGATGGTACGGAGCAATAAAACTGACTTCTCACATTCCATGTCCCCTCCTTCTCATAAAACCCCACCTGCAGAGCTGCTCCAGCCCTGGGGGCCAGCACAGAAGGACATGGAGCTGCTGGAGAGTCCAGAGGAGGCACCAGGATGGTCAGAGGATGGAGCAGCTCTGCTG
>JAWWTY010000019.1:3950817-4006482 GCA_035222235.1 Margarornis squamiger | reverse complement strand
TGGGAGGGTGGGCAGGCCCTGGCACAGGGTGCCCAGAGAAGCTGTGGCTGCCCCTGGATCCCTGGCAGTGTCCAAGGGCAGGTTGGATGGCACTTGGAGCACCCTGGGCTGGTGGAAGGTGTCCCTGCCCATGGCAGGGGGTAGGATGAGATGGTCTTTAAAGTGCCTCCAACTCAAACCATTCTGTGACTCTGATTCTCTCCTCGACTTTCCTCAGGCTCGTTGCCTGTTGGTTACCCCTCGAGAACAGTGGTTAAATACTGTGTGCTTTCACTCAAAACCTTCCTAGAGTCAGAAACACAATGTGAAGAGATGCTGTAATGCATTCTTGTGGCCATGGAAGGGCTAGGAACAATCTGTGCTGTTTACAAACACTATGAGGCCAAAATAAAGCAAGCTCTTCTGTTACTCAGACAGATTTTGAGATACAGCTCCAAGTAATCATGCATAAACCTGACTGCAGCTGTGGAACACCGAATCTGTCTGGAATGTGGCATCACATAATTCCATCTCACAGGAACACATCCAGAATCAAAGTTTCATCCATAATAATAGCATGAGATCAAATATTCAGTTCTGCTTGCCCATGGTAATACACGAGGCATTTCCAGAAGATGAAGACTTTTCCTAGGATCTTATCTGGAAACTTTTGTTTGAGAGAGAATATATTGCTGTGTATCAAATTGAACTCTCACATTTACCAGAGATACATAAAAAATAGAAATGTAGGGCATTCTGCACAATCTGAAATGAACGTGCTGCAAGGGTAGCAAGCAAAACCCATAATAAGAAGCTGAAACTCTATTTTTCAATATACTTGTGTCATATCATATAATATTTAACCAGAATCTCAAGAGTGAAGGAGGCTTTAATGTGGACTCATAAATCACTTTCTTGCACCTCATATGGAAGCCTTGTAAAAATTGAATTGAGCCACACAGTGGATAGGACCACATTACACAGTAAAAGAAATCAGTTTTGCCTTTTGTTTCCAATGGTGACATTTTGAGCAGGTTCACAATTTCATATCTGATAGGACTGAGAGGATAAAAATCTGTAATTGTGTCCCAGATCTCTTAGTGGCATAAACTCTAAAGGATGCCAATAGAGAGTCTTATCTGCATTGCTGATATTCTACCATGGAAAATCAGACTCTCAGACACAAGAATGTTGCATTTTGAAGTACAACTGTGAGTGGCAGAACCTTGTTCCTGGAGCGATGGTGTTTCCACTGTGTCTTTATACGCTGGGAACTGCTGACTCCACGTCTGATTTGGTGTTCTTTTGTAGATTAAAGGGAGTTAAATATATGTTACAGAATTTGGAAGTGAAATTATATTATAATAATAACACCACCCACATGGTATTGTGTTTTGCAAATGCTTAGGGAGAGAGCTGGTATTATTACACCCACATTAGAGAAAAATTGGCCCTGAGAAGGGGATAAACTTCCCAAAACACATCCAGGAGTGCAACAGCAATCTCCAGTGTCTCAATATATTGCTCTGTCAAGGCAAAGTTTGTTCTGGATAATAGACCCAATCCTATAAAGAACTGGGTGACTTTGAAGGGAAGGGACCCCTGCTTTCATCCTGCTTTTATTGAATTAAGTATCCTTTACATTAGGAGGTGGTCCAATAAAAAATGTGTCAAAAAAGCCAAGAGGGAAAATTGTTAAGGAATCCATACACCAAGTAAGGAGGGAGAGTGCTGCTACATGTTTTAAATACCCGTATTTATGAGGAATATATTTTTATAAAAGCAGAATTATTATGCTTGCTTTTACGTGTGTGATTATTATTTCTTATCATTTCAGGTTCTATCAGATAAGAGCTTCTCGCTTGTGCATGGGGGTTCGTGCCCCACTCTGACTTCATCCGACTCCCAAGGGAGCACTGCATACAAAAGAGCTCCAAGAGCACAGCAGTAAATCTCCCTGCTTCAGAAGTACCTCTGCATCCATCACCCTGAGATTTCTTCTTTATATGAAGAAGATACTGCTATAAATTCTGCTGCAAGAAAAGGCATGAAGATAGACAGAAATGCAATGAAAAACTCATTCCGAACTAGCGGAGGGCTAAACTTTAAAGTAGTAAAAATCAAAAAGGAACTGCATGAGACTGCTTTTGATTTACTGAACACTCTGACCAGTTGCTCAGCAAACAATTAAGAATGAAAATTAAGAAGGAGAGAAGTTGGCTCAGTGTAACAGTATTTACAATGGAGTTTTTGAGAGGTTTTCTTCCTGCAATTTTTGAAAGTGGATATCTTTTCACGTCACAGAGTTAAAACTATCAAGCAGTCAATTTCTTTTACAATAGAATTTACAAACATGTCTTTTCTTAAAGCTAATAGTTATATTAAAAAAAAAAAAAAAAAACAAAACAAAAAACCTACAACCAAAACAGACACAAAATGTGTTTACACTTGGGAAATACAGATCAACTCTTCCTTCAGAAAAGAAGGAAAACAAGGGAAACAAGCTGTCTGAAACCCAAGCGAGGCAGAGAAAACCAACGTGAATCCAGAAGGCGAGAGTTCTGCAAAATGTAAGAACGAATGAAACTCCTTCTACAAACGAAGTTCCCGTCCTGGGAGTTGAAATGCACCAAGTAATTCTGATTTCCTTGAAGTTTCCTCTGTCTAAAATGGTACTCACATAGTAATGAGGCTCTGGAGCAAAGCAGATCCCAGCTGAAATAGCAGTGCCCGAGCGATGCCCGACAGCTGATGCACAGCCAAGTCTTTTCCAAAGAGAGAGATGGGACCAGAACTCCAGGATGATTTAAGCGAGAACTCACAGCACCTCTCAGGTAGGGCTAGGCAAGAAAATGTATCTTAGGCAAGGACCTCATTGAGCCCAAATTTACAGCTCGTTAAGGTCAATGGAGTAGTTTCAGAGCCATTCAGCACTTCATACCAGCTACCAGAGATGTGCCCTGTGAAGTCACAAATTTAAAACCTAATGGGACAAGATTCTCATTTACCAAAGTTGTCACTCCTAACTACTATACCTGGAGCTATTTTATCCTTCATTAGCTTCTTCCTAATTTATGAATAATCTAACAGATCAGAATATCCTGGTTTAGGTTTCTTGTGAGTTCTATAGCAAATCCTGGTCTGCTACTTCATGAACAAGTGTTTGCTTTCACTGCTTCTTCAGCATCACCCACATCTAAACACTCTCAGAATGATTTGCTGCCCTGAATGTTAATGCTGTGTCTACTTGAAGCAGAAAATCTGCATTTAGTTGAGCAGTATCAATATGTAGGTACTGGAGCAGAAGGTAGAAGCAGCATGTGCACCCATGGAGAATAGAGTGCTTTTGCAAACAGTGTCACAGTTTTTTGAGAAATACATCTGTTTTGCTCAATTGACACTCCATGATACTGCAATTATGAGCCATATGCGAGTGTGGTAATTTGGGAAGATGAATTAACATTTTCAAAGTGAGACTCGGTGATGTTTATATCATCGGGCAAGAGCTTCCCCAAAGCTGAAAGGGGGTTCCCTCCCTTTTAGGACAGGTCTGTCCTCCCTGCTCTTGGATGCACGAGAGGAGCTGCCCAGGGGCTGTGCTGCAGCACCAGTGTCCCTGCAGGGGTGCAGCAGTGCAGATTTGGGTTCACAGCACGGCCTCTGCTGGGTCTGACCAACTTCTGCCCTCGGGGGACCCACAGGTCAGGCACCCTGTGGAAGTTTTTGAGGTTTTAAGGCACAGCGTTGTCCCCAGGTATGTTAAAATCAAGATTATGCCATTTGTTCCCCTCAGGGCACCTACAGTCAATGGATGCTGGACCTGACAGTGAAGTGTTAAACATTTCAAGTAAACAGCATTATATTAGGTGGATATTAGTAGTTTAATAGTTATTAAATTTGAGATTGGGAATCGGGAATGTCTGACTTCTCTGATAAAGTGGTGGAGCAATCCAAAAGTAGACTGCCATCAACGTCACAATCTGAAACTGAAATGGAAGGGAAGAAATATGTTCATGATATATTGTAGGCAAAAAAAACCCCCCAGCTTAAATTTGGAACACTACCAGTTGGCAGATAATTGGGAGCATGTGCACATGTGTCCAGATATTCTAAATTAAACCTCAGAACTCTCAAGCAGGAGTCTGCTCCTTGCTGGCTGCAACCAGCATAAGCTGCCTGTAAATTCTAATGACAATTGGACTAAGCAAAAGTGGCATGTCCCAAATCTTCCAGTTTACCAATGAAGAGACATGACACAGAACTGTCAAGGAGGAGGCTGAGCACCGTTGTACTTCTGCACATGAACTATGGAAGCTGGGAAGCCCATGTTCTGGAAAGCAGAGTCAGCGCAGAAAGAGGTATTTGTGAAGAGATGAAGTGGTCTTGGAAATGAGTTCAAGGATCTTGAAGCTCAGGTGTGGTGAGAAATGCCAGGGGATGGCCAGGGACCTTGCCCTTAACCCCTGGGATGACCCTAAGCCCTGGGGTGACACAGAACACAGGAAGGCAGAACTTTCTGCCCAGCCTCCCTGGCCTGAAGTGACCTCCTGACTGGGAAGGAAAAAACAGATAAACTTTCATGGAAAGGGCTGGTTTTATCCAGGTTTATTCAAACCTCAGCTGGCCATGACAGTGCAGGACCCCGAGCATTCCATGTAGGCATGGAACAGAGTACAGGGACACGCACCCAGAGCAGGTCTGAGAGCCTGCAGGGGCTTCAGCACCAGCTCTGAGGGGTGCAGCAAAAGGAGTCTTGAGGAAAGGCTTAGGTAAGCAAAGTGCCAAAGTTAAACATCTTTAATCAGACTATCCAGAGGTCCAGCCTTGCACACATATCGTTAAAGGATGTGATTGATTCGAAGAGGGAGATGTAAAGAACTAGGGCTCTTTCTAATTGCCTTTCTAATTTGTATTTATGTTTGTGTGCCTCATAGGCAGGAAAAATCTACCAGCGTGGCTCTGGAGAAAGCTCCCTGCAGCCCCTGAAAGGTGAGATATTTGAGTAGAGCTCGGGACTTCTCTCTCCACCCTCTGTTGCAGTTTTATGGCTCAATCCTTGATTCAAGCTTTGGAGTTTAAACGATGGTAACTATGTGTCCCTTTCCAGATAAACGAAAAACATAACATTTATCACGGGCAGAGGATTTAAATGCAAATTTGTTAAGAAAATACCTGTTCCTTGTCAGCCATGAAATGTGATGTATTAGAGCTCTGTGTGGTTTATTTTGACTAAGTGACTGTATTCTACCTTCAGTTTGATCTATATGGTGGAAGGGAGGATCTTTGTCTATATGAAGGATGGCTAGTACAGGTCAGAGAGAAATAGGGCCTCATTGAGCAGCACATGTTGCATTGTGAAAAATCTTGAAGAATTCAGCTAGAAAGTTTTGCCTCTTACTTTGCAAATAAGCTTCCTTTTGAATTCTAAATAAAGAATAAATCAGGTATTCCAATGCTTTTACCATACATGAGAAAGAAAAATAATATACTCTGCAATATAGGTCATCAGCATAGATATTTTTATCCTAGGTTGCATTTTAATTTAAATACTGGAGTTTGTGTGTGTGTGTGTGGATCTTTTTCATAATAATGAGACAACATAATAAGTCTGCATTATAAAGCAGGGAGGTAGGGCATTTATATTATCATAAATAAATGGAGAGGATAAACCCATCATTACAGAAAACGGAGAGCAAACTTACAGTTTATCATCAGTCATTTATTCAGCTGTCATTTATTTTCAAAGAACTGACTGGAGCTAATGCCCAAATACGAGAGTCACGAACGCCATGGCATCGGGGGTGAAATTTCTTTGCTCAAACTTCATTTAGAAGATGGAAAATATCTTAATCCAGGGCTATAGTTTTGACCTTTTCCAACACATTCTTCCCAAAAGACAGCTATCTTCCTGTGCTTATGGAATTCTTTCCCACTGTAGTTTTGTGCCAGCTGCAAAGGCAGCAAGTTCTTCATTCTGGATAGAGCCAGAGCTCAGGTTGCATTTTCCCTCAGTGAGGGACCATCTTGAATCTTGAATCCAAGAAGAAAGTCTTGCTGCAGAAAGGATGTTGAGACAGGGTGGGGAGCACAAAGATTTGTTGGTGTGGGATGTAGCTGATGACATACATTGGCTCCGAATGGGAAAGCTGCTTTTGGGGAAAATTACATAGGGGAGGAGAGGAAGTAGAAAAGGCAATGAAAGCCCTTTCCCAGGTGGTAGAAAGGAGAAGCCATGAAGTTGCCAAACAAGAATGCTTCCCTGGATATTGTCCAACCCATAGCCCTGTACAGGACAGCTCCCAAGGGTCACGCCATGGGCCTGAGAGTGTTGTCCAAACACTTAGTGAATTCTGGCAGCCTTGGGACCATGTCCACTGCCTTGGGGAGCCTGGTCAGTGCCCACCACCCTCTGGGGGAAGAACCTCTTTCTACTATCCAATATAAATCACCCTGACACAAATTCAGGCCATTCCCTTGGGTCCTGTCCCTGGTCACCACAGAGCAGAGGTCAGTGTCAGTGGTCCCACTGGGACAGTTTTCCCTTGGTGACTATATTTTTTGTCAGGAGCCATGCAAACTCCTATGGAGGATAATCTAACTTCTTCTTTACAAGCTGACTGTGGAAACTGTATGAAAAGCACAGTGGAAAAATGATGCCTTTAAAACAGGTTAATTGGGACAGTATCCAGCGAACAATAAGCTCTTTTCTGTGTAATAAAACAACAATTCAGCAAATGCACCAGAACAGCAGCATTGGAGTCTGAAAAATAGTTCTTTATTCTCTTTGCTGTCTTGCAGATCCTACTGGCCAGCATGTACCTTCCTGCCACTCATTTACAATAGTGCCGTGAGAGATTTCTCTCACTGCTACTCCACAGGCAAAGAGGCTCTTTCATGCCATAATTGCCCAAGAGATCTTTTCCTTTTGCACACCTTCCTTAACCCTCCAAGGGCCCAACGGGAACTGTGTCCCAGCTGGATATTTGATTTTGGATGGGCTCAAGCCAAATGGCTGCTCTTGTAGTGATAGGCAGAAAAGAGAGGGGGTTTGTCTTATTCTGTTGTGGGCAGCCAGCTGGCAGTCCTTCACACGTTGGAATTTCAATGGACTCCTGGCACCGCTTTCCCACTTAGCCCTCAAAGGAGAGGCACGCTGTCTTACAGTGGCATTTTGGGAGAGTTTGTTCCTTGCATAATGAGCAACATTGCCAGGGATATTTGCAAATTCTTAAATCTTCTGGCATGCCAGCGGTAAAAGCAGTGGATTACCATTTCAGTTGGAAAGAGCTTCCGCCAAGATAGTGACTTTACACCTCGCAGCTTTGATATGCAGAAAACTAAAGGAACCTGGTTATCTTTGTGATCTCCTTTTAAGAGTCAATATTTACCAGGAACAAGTGAACAGTGAGCCTAGCCCTTTAGGCTGCAATGACTAATTCTCCTAAAGAAGATGTTTTTCACCCAGATAATCAATAATTTCTCCTCAGATATTTTAATGTTTGGTCCAGAGAAAGGGTTCAGAGTGCATGTGCACCCCACAGCACTCATGCAGTAAATATGTATTTGGTCATATGCTTCATATGGAAAAAAAACAGGAATTTACCAATGTACTTGTTTAAATGTCTAGATCTTTTGAGTATCTTTTAATATAATTCCTTAATTCTTTTCTTATCTAGTCATATCAGTTCTGCAGTTATGACTAAAAGTATGAGAACAAAAGAACGGAATATTAAGGTTTGTCGGGATGGGGTATATGTCATTTCCAGGCTCTCTACAGGACAAAGAGGAGGGTTTTCATTGTCATGTTACTATGCAAATCAGCCCCTTAATTGTGCAGTGGTCTGTGGCATGAACTGGACTCTAACATTGTGGGTTATTTGGTGTGGATTCTCTTTGTGTGTGTTTCTTACCTCATAGGTCAGTACCAATTCATGTAGGCACGGTCCTGTGGGAGGGTAAAGCAAGCAAGTGATGTATTTGTCTAATTCCTCACCTAGCAAGGCTTCCCACACAAGTTTATTAATATTTCATTGTTTCTCTAGCAGAGTTCTTTTCACACTTCTCTGTTCTCTCTTATTTACAACTGAGGAACATGGGCTCTTTTATGTTATTCATTAGCAGACATTTATTTGACAAATGCTGGTGGTGGTTGGTTTTTTTCCATGCAGAACTTCTGTGCTGCAAAGACTCTGCTGGCTACTTGGTTGAAGGGTGTTAATGCAGCAGGAGGAATTCTTGAGAGAGTCTCTTTCCCATATGCATCCAAGGCATGTTGCTTCAATTTTTATTGGAATACAAGTAAGTCAATCCCTTCATTTCATCACAGGAAGAAAGGAGACATATTTTATAGCAGGATCATGTAGTCTACCGAACGTATGTATTGTCTGGATGGAAAGAGGTGGTTTTGGTCAACATATAAGGCACAGGGAGATGTTGATTTAATTATAGAGAGCAGTAAGAAATTCATTAAAGGGTATCCAGGCTGCCCTTGTTAGAATGACAAGATTGTGTGCATATTGCAGCTGAAGGAGTTCATGGCTTCTGCAGCCTGACAATAATAATACATGCTTGCCTTGTCACTGGCAGTGGAAACTATACCTGCAGCTGCCAGATCCGCTTCATCACACCCAGGTTTTGCAATGCAACTACTTTAAGGGCAAGCCACATGTTCAGAAAGTCCTCAGGAGTCACAAGTGGCTTAAATCATTCTTGGTGGACAGGAGTTGTCTTTTTCGGATGTAGTTGTGTGTTAGTGGTGTTGCCTTGTACTCTTAGTTAAATGAGAGCTGTACTGGTAATCACAGAATCATATCCTGAGCTGTAAGAATCACCCAGTCCAACCCCTGGCCCTGCACAGACACCCCAACAATCCCACCCCTTTTAGATTTACATGACTTTTGTTTATCAGTTCACATCAGTTTTGCACAAACTTTTTTAACTCTGTTGGTACCTAAAGTGGTATTATTTCAATGTTGGTGAAGAACAGTGTAAATTTTTAAAGAAATAATACCTTCCTTAGGGTACACAGGACTACCCTTGACTCCTTCTCTCCTCATCCAGAGAGTGACCAGAATGAAAACCTCCCCTTGGCTGGCCAAGTCACAGCTCAGAGGGCTCTGTATGAGCACTCAGGCTGGACACAGCCAGCAGTGCAGGTGCAGCAGCAGGAAGCACACACCTTCTGGAAAAGATTTTCCTAATTAACCCAGTGATATTAAAATGGCTTTTTTTCAATGTTGATTTATACCTATATATCTTCATCATTTATTTGAGAGGAAGAGGAGGGGATGACACTGATCTCTTCTCTGTTGTGACCAGTGATGGGACCCGAGGGAATGGCTGGAGTTGTGTCAGGCAGGGTTGGGTTGGACATCAGGAAAAGGTTCTTCCCCCCGAGGGTGGTGGGCACTGACCAGGCTCCCCAGGGCAGTGGGCACAGCCCCAAGGCTGCCAGAGCTCCAGGAGAGGTTGGATGATGCTCTCAGGCACAGGGGGTGACTCTTGGCGATGGGCCTGTGCAGGGGCAGGAGTTGGACTGGCTGATCCTTGTGGGTCCCTTCCAACCTGGCATATTATTCTGTGATTCTGTGACTCTGTGACTCTGTGATTTGATTTCATAGTGTTAATTCCATACACAGATCATGAGTCTTAATCAAAACAGAAACTCCAACAGCCCTGAACTATGCATTTCGCAATCGACCAGCAGAACTCTGCTGTATGTGTTCATCTTGTCTAAATGCTAAACTAAACGCAAAACTTCTGTTCTCTGACTTCCAGGAGCTAGGCTGAGCAGTGGGGGTTTCAATTAAAAACCACAGGAAAGGAAAGGAATATGTCAATAAAACCACAGACTTGTAAGTACTGCATACTAGTTTGCAAACAAACACAGCAAGCGCTCTCCGAGTATGAGTCTATTACTGTAAATTTAGACTGAATGCATGATGTTGAAGGTGACTGTCCCAGCATGATCTTCCTTCATTTCATGTATAGTGAAATGCTCTCTGGCTTTACATTCAATAGCTTGATCTACCCAGTCTGCAACAAGAGTAAAGGAGGAAAATACCATGAAGAGGAGAATGGCTTCAGCCAAATTAGCAAGGTTTTGTTCCATTTCAAAAGAAAATGTGAGCTGCAAAGGAGAGAGTAGAAGGTGGGAGACAGAAAAGAGAAAGTAGTGAATTGATTCTCAGGCAATATCCTGTGTGAGAGTTTAAATGTAGACATCCCTTGAATAGAAATGTAAATGCCATGATTTGCATTAGAAAGCTTTGTTAAAAAATAACTGTCACTAGAACAGATTATGTTCGTAATTAATTAGTTACAGGTTTGGTGCAGTCACTTTTTAAAAAGGTTGCATTAGGGATCACGTATTTTATTGTGAATTATAAGAATAGTGAAGGTGAAAAAATTTCTAAACAATTTACAATTCATAGAAAAGTATATAATCCAATGCATTTTTAAAAATACAATGCACCCTGTGGTGCTTTTATTGCTCTCATATTAAAAAGAGGAACCAGTAAGAGAAAAACAATGTAGTTTACCTAATTAAGTGAGCAAAATGCAGCTTAAATTTGCAGAAGGTTTGTAACTAACATTAAATATATTGGCTTCACATTATGTTTGAGCTGTTAATAAAGTGAACTCACTGACTGCTCAAGTATTACAATTGTTTCTCAACTAATAAAGAAATGAAAAGGGGAAACCTAGTAGCAGAAAAAACGTACAAATATTCAACTGGTTTTTTTTCCACTTCAGCAGTCATTTCTTTATACAACTCTTTCCTAAACAGGAAAAAAAGCCACAGGGGACAGAAAGGCCATCAGCTCTGAAATTTGATGCCATAGTTCTTTTATTATGCAGAGGCTGAGCTGGTGATTTAATAGAGATCTGCAAAGGTGCTCAGCACTGACCTAACTCTGCAGCTTTCAAAAACTCTTGGTGTTTACCAATGTTTCCAACAGCACTGCATTGACACAAAGGCTGAATGCTTTTGAATAGGCTGGGTTTCATTTTAGTCACAAATACGTACAAGTCTATGGGCAACAGGGAATTATGTTTGCATCCTATCTGCAAATTGCAGTGGGGACATGCTGCAATGATTTTCCACACGCTAAGTTTTTTAAATTGGGAGCTGCTCTGTCCAAATCAATGTGCAAGCCTTTGCAGGACATCAGAAATGTCAACACACCACGTAAATATAAACAGGCGCCTGACAGCCATTGGAAATGAGAGCCCTACAATGTATGTTTTAAGATTACACAGGCTCAAGACTATGCTGCCATAATCCAGGGAGCAGTTGCTATTTTATGACTGCGAAGCTGGACTATTTGAAGAAGTGATGTTGGTGATTCTGGGCTAAATCCCATTTAATCTGGTTTCTAAAGATGCTTGGTGCCAGGAAAAGAGAGCCCAGACTGTAAGAATGGTGAGGAGGAGAGAGAGCAGAACACAAACCCATGTCAGGCAGCAGAAGAGAAGTGCCCACTGGAGCTAAAGGCAGAGCTATTAGTGAGTGTCAGCGGGGATGGCACAGTGGGAGTTCTGGTGTGATGTCCAAGGCAGCCCTGAGCTGACTTAGCTGGAAACAGCTGGATCACTTAGTCTGAGATGTCAAAGATAACCACATATGATGGGAATTGCATTGCTCTCCTGTGTCTTTTTAGTTAGAGAAAATTAATTCCTGCTAAAACTGTTCATCCAAACAGTCATCTGGATTCAGAGGGAGCCTGGAAGGAGGAAAGGGGCTGCAGAGTCTTGATTAATTCCCTTACTGGCCCTCCCCAACATTCTACTCTGAGAACTCTCCACACCTTCCCAAAAAACTTTATAGCAGCTGCTGCTTTCTTAGTTCACTTTTTTTTTTCCTTTCACTGAATGAATATAAAAAGAAGGGCAGGGTGAAGGTCTGGGAAAGGAGATCCAGATGTGTTTGAAGGGGAAGACAGCAGAGATGAAGGAGAAAGGAAGAGGGAGAGGAATGTTCAACAAAAATGGGCGGTGTTCTGAAGAATACATTTGTCTAATGGAGGCATGGAAGGTTTCTAAAGCCTCTTCAAACAGGGAATTCAGCTGTAGTTTAACAAGCATTTCATACAGTATGGAGGTATGGTATCTTTCATTGTGCTTTTGGTTTCTACACATGGTAAAGGTTTCTGTTATCATATACCAGTGGGAAAACTTCCCAGTTGATACAGAGGTCCATTAAAATACTTCCAGTTTTAGAGCATCTCCTTTGCTTTGACTCTGAGCTCTGCATGGTCTGCTGTCATCACGGTCCCTGGTGGAGATGGCTGCTCTAAGGGGACTAGGCTACAGGGTCCTTACTGGAATGCTCATTGCACTGCTTTTGGGAGGTTTGTCCAGGTGGCTGCTTAACTGCCATAATCTTAGGGGTGTCAAATGTGAAGAGCTTTCCACTAAACTCCGTGGAAAATCTCCCACTGACTTAAATGAGAGCTGAATTAGGCCTTTTGGAATAATATGCAAAATAGCAATTGCCACTCTTTGTGATCCACTCTCCTCCTCAGCTGATCTGAGAAGGCATTGAGTGTTCTGTGTGACTACTGAGTGCAATCAGCTTCCACTGACTCCTCCAAGGATTTCCCATCTCCTTGGTTGAACCCTGGTTTACCTATTCCTCACCCTGACAAAGAATGAGCTAAATGTTAATGATGGACTAAGAAAGCAATAAGCAATAAGAAAGAAAATGTAAACGAAATGATTTTCCCACTCAATGAATTAACAGGAAGCAGCAAGAGAAATGGGAGATAAAAAAACCCCGTGTCATATTCTGAACTATTCATACCAAGGGTAACATCACTCACTTCCTTTGCAGAGGCAAAAAACTATGTGAGAGACATCAATATAACCCTGCAGGAGACGACTGTAAAAGATCACACTAAACAAAGAATACGATGTCAACTAATTAATTTTAATTTGATCAACTCGCTTTCATGGGTGAACTTCACTGTGACTACTCAACTGATTTCTGGATGACAGCTATGATGAGTGAATGACAATTAAAATGTACCTCTTATGAATCCAAGGCACAAAACATTTCAACATGTACTGTGCTTTAATAATGGCAAAGATACCTTGAGCATCCTGGAGTGTAGAGACAAAGTGTCTTAGGGTTCAAAGGGCTCCTTTTGTGCTGAGTTATGGAATTGCATATGTATTATATAACTTATACTGGTAGGTGAGTGAAGCTCTCTCCTTTTCCTGTTTTATTTCCTTTGCTTCCTTTCATACTCTCAAGGGACCTTGTGATTAGGTACATGACTGTGTGATTCTGCTTCTCCTGATCTTCTGAGACCCCACTATGGGCTGTCAGAATTAGCCTGCTCAGATACACCACAGAGGCAATTCCTAGGATTTACTCAAGGCACGGATCCCACGTTAGAAATCCACAGCAAAATAGACTTCTGGGTAGAAGTTTTTCTTTAAAATGGAGCCTCCTAGTGCTGTTTTTTAAAGTTGAATATCTTACAACTGACAACTATTCCCCTTGAATTCTGGATGGGTAAATGACTCAAAGATTTCTTTTCTGTGAAATTTCCATTCCCCTTTTTGCTGAGTGCAATTACAGTGACGATTAGCAAGTGCAGCACTATGGATAAGCAAATGTATAATTCATATGAGTGTACCTGGTCAGAGCTAGGGATTTCTTTTTCTCTCATTCTTTATAAATGAAACAGAGATTCTATCTTCTTAAGCCTTCTTGTTCTTCCCTGTTTCATAAAGGAAACACTTAATTTGAATAATATCGAAATGACATAATACATTTGGAAAACTTTCATTTTATACTTTTGACTGAAACTATTCTTTGAATAGCTTCTAATTTTTTTTAGTTTTTTTTCCTAAACACCATTTACCCTCACTTGGTAAAATCTAACTGGCTGTACAACTCAGCGTTGTGTTCCCTTTGTAGAATATGTAAAATGCTCTGAAGCACTAAAATACCCCCCGAGATCTCATTATTATTCCTTTGGTTTGATTTCTGGTCATTTCCCATTGGCTTCCACTGACTTGGAATAAGACTTCAGGTTTTTCCCAGCTGTAATTGTTCTGCAAAAGCAAAAGTAGCAGGAATAGGCAGTGTCTGACAGGCTGCACAGGCATGCCCAGGCCTACAGACAAATAAGTGATAATCATCAGTCCCTTTTTGGGCTGTGCATCAGGCCCTAATAACCCTCTCTCTTCTCTGTCTGAGAAGCATTAATCCTGGATTGGAGAGAACATTAATTATACTGGTTAGTAACCAGAGACCTTTTTTCCCAGGCATTATATCTGGTATGCACTTTAGTGAAAGTTAAGGATACTTCTTGTAATTACATAATCTCCTTTTGAGATCACTCCAGAGTGTTCTGGAACGCAAGGTTAAAGCGTGTAGGAGTTCCTAATATCCCTAAAAGTAAAAGAACTCGGAAGATGAAAGGACAGCCTTGCACTGTTACTTTTTCTATATGTAGCTATTAAAGAGGGGGGGTTTAAGGAAGGTTTTCCATGTAAATGCTGCTTTAATTATCTGCCAGAAGCATACATATAGACACTCCTTTTTTTTACAGAAAGGTACAGACTTTTTCTGCAATCAACAAAGTCTCTGCTGTGGATAACTTCCCAGATCCATTACTGGAGCTGGGCTTGGAGCTCTGTGGTGCAGCAAGCTCTTTTGCTGTACCTTCTGTATCCCTCTGGCCCATGGTGTGTAGCTGGGAGAGCCACACTGCCAGATCCGCTCTGCAGGAGCAGGTCGGGTGTTTGGGGGACAGAGAGCCCTGCAAATGTGCTGAAAGTACAGCTGGAGAAATAAGTGTTGGCCAAAGCCTCACCCCCTGAACCTCAGAGCTGCAATCCTATATGCAGTCCTATATTCCACTCTGAGTTCTGAAGGAAAAGCAAGAAAGCAAAAGTATTGTATACATTTACATTTGAAATTGTGTAATCATGTTATTATCTGAAACTAATACCATGCTGTTAAAATTTAGATAAAGTGTCCTGCAATGCATACAAAATGTTCATTTGTTGAAGGCCATTAAGTTAATTTCCTGGGAACAAGATTAAATGCAAGGCATTTACATAATCATTAGTTGTGAGGTGTAGAATAGATAATTAAATATTCCACCACATTAATTTGTATTTAATTAACTGTGCTTCCATGATCCTTCTGCCTGAATATTAATATTGTGTAAATAAACAATTAGGATGCATGCTTTGCAATAGCTTTATTGTAAAAAATGTGATCAAAGAAATTCGATGAAATCTACTTAAGTTAATAAACACTTAAAGGTTTTGTGAAGCAGACTTGGTGATCTTGAAAGTTTTGCTGAATAGCTCCAAGTGCTATGATTTTTAACACCTTAATCTGCAAGTTTTCAGCGTGTCAGAGTTGTCATAACAAACTTTTAATTGTAATACTTCCTATTCTACATTTCACAACTTCTCATTTAAATAGGTTAACATGCTTAAAAGCTAATAAAGTATGCTTGGAAAAGACAGAAATGCTGTAGGAAATGAATGAACATTATATTTTTCAGGAAATAAATACAGTTTCAGAGCTCCTGTTTTCATACCAAAGGGACATAATTTGAAAACACTCAGGCCATACCTGACAACACATATATATATCAATATATAGTAACTTCTGATCCAGACACTCCTATCCTTCCTTCCCCCCTGGCACAGAAATGCATTCCAAGTGTCTTTAAACAGGTATGTTAACATTATTGATAAATTATCAATGCATGAAAGGAAGCCTGACTAATGGCAGCTGATTGGCACAGAAACAGTCAATTGGAAATGCAAAACTTCAGTAGGGAAATGCAGACTAAACAGACCCATATTAAAAGCACTGTGGGATAGGAGGGTAGTTATGTTACTGGCACCACATTTAATTAGATACTGATGTCTTATAGAGCAAGTTTCATAAAAACCTGCTCCCTGCAAGCACAGATCTTAACCTGAAACAAAGAGAAGGAAAAATAAGCATGGAGTTGCATGTATTGCTTCACCTGATCTTCCTTACAGAGGCAATCTTGGCTCCTGTACTGATCGTGGCCTCCTGCCTCCCCTTTGGAAGCACATCTAAGCTCACATAACTGCAGCATGCGCGGCATCACAAAACTGAAATTGCCAAAGTCAGCAAAGTCACAAAAATCCGATTCCCAACACTGACATCTTACCCGATTTTCCTGTCTCTCTAGGATGGGAATTCCATGTTTTCTTCTCCGGGGTTTATTTCCAAACCAAGAATGTAATACTGTTCACTCAACAGCTAGGACATGCTGACCCTGCTTTGAAGATGGTGCTTTTCCTGAGGTTTTCCAATAAGTGCAAGAGGTATTTAAATATTTTGACTTTCAGTGCCCTTTGGGGTTTGTGATTGCAATTGTGTAATATGCAGATGGCACTATTTTTCTTCCCAGATTAATCTGAAGTGCTGTTCGGGGTAGACTGCTACTGAGAATAAAAGTTGGACTTTTGGATACAAATTTGTAATATTATACAGAAGCCTTCTGCATAAGACAGGACAATAAATGACATCAGTTATGAAAACTGGCAATGCAGTAAAATGGCACGAGAAAGACAGGGGAAACACGTAGTGAATCATGAAGGCTGAGGTTTTGAGCAGTGGATGCCCTGGAAATATCAGCTGAGGTGATTCATGGATGTTACACAATCTTCCTTCTTTTTGCAGTAGCACAAATAGGGTCATGAAGGTCAGGAGGAAAAAGAATAAAGAGTATCTCCAAATAAATTGAAAGCAGGCAGCTGACATGGAACAGGTGAAGGCTGGGCTGGAACCAGAGAGCATCAATTAGTAAAGGCACACCACGACATACCTGCTGCTGCCTGGGGGAAATAAAAGTTAGGAAACAGCAGAAACTGCTTAAAATAAAGAAGGAGCAGGCTGTTTTTTGAACCAGCCATGAAAATAAATTGTAAGGGCAGGGCAGCTGATACAGAGTGTTGCTAAACAAACCTGGGAAAGCAGGAAAGCAATGAAAAGTTGGGCTCGGAGCTGGTGTGAAGGTGCACGGAGCACACACCTGAGAGTCCTGCCTAGCATGAGGGATCTGCCGCTGCCCAGGAGAACAGCAGCCCATCACACCTGGGTGGGATTGCCAGGGCAGTGTCCTAACCCCCCTGGGCACCTGCAAAAGGGAGAGTGGCCTGAGGAGGTGGCTCTGGAGAAGGTTTGTTTGATTTTTGTTTTAATAGAAATGATTACTGCTGGTTCGAACTTCGCTGCACTTGTTCCAGCAATCACCCGTTCCTCACATGGAGACGTCTTGTCAAACTAGAGGAATCAAGGTGTCCTCAGTACTTTTGGAAGCAGTCCTTGATAACTGCACGGACACAAACCTGGGGAATGTGCAGTGAAAAGAGCAGCAACATGGCCTGGGTCAGCAAGAATCCTGAATTAGTTAGCCTTCGTCTGGAAAAAGGAAGGTTCGAATACGACTGTTGGCTCTGTGCTTTGGAGTGTGTGGAAGGAGACAGGGCTTTAGGATCAGAATTCCCAAATTCTGATTCCATCACTGCTACTGTTTCATTATCTGTGACAGTTTGACAGACTGATAAAGGCATAGAAAATTACTAGATCTTTGTGAACACTAGAAAGGGCTGCAGCATTCGTGGGAATGTTTTAATGTGAGTGATTAGTGATTCACTGGATGAGTCTTGATCCACCTCTAAAAATGAAGGATTCTCTAGTCTTACCCAAGAACAGTGCTCTGAGACTTATAATTTATTATAGTCCCGTGCAATACTAACTCAGAGAAAATGCTAGTGCAAAGTAATGCCTGTGGAATCTCACCTAGGAGAAGCTTTTATTACAAGGTATTAAAACCTGCAATGAGAGAACTAAAGACTCTTTATGTGCAATACACAGTTCTATGAAAATTCCTGTTCATTTGAGCCCTCTTTCCCAAACATTTTCATGTGGGATGGTTTGCAGAGATGCAGGAGTGCTCTACATTGATTTCCACCGCTCTGCTGACTCATATCATATCGTTTAATATGTCTTTTAAACTTAGGACTGTATGTTGCTGTTTCTGAGCATTTACCATATTCTCGGGAGGAACTGCTGCTCTTGAGCCTTGTAATGCAATTATCTCGAGACAAGATGATCCTGTGGTAAGATTATCCCCTAAAAAGATTATCTGCTGACACAGTCCTCCTCTGACAAGATTATCTGTAGAGATGATGTTGATAATTAGCTGGGATGTGGAAGACTGATCTAGGAAATGTAACAGGAGTGAAAACCAGTCTGAGCACTTAGGTGAGCCTAAAGTGTGGGGGGTGTTGAACTGTGAATGTGCAGCTGAGGCTTCTGATTGACTTTCAGCTGGGGAAACAATCAGGAGCATTTTTTTTCCAAACCTTAGAACTGGACGTTTCTGCCTTGACCAGTCAATCTGCCATTCATTGCAGGACCTGGTCAAAGAAATGGCTGCACCTTCACTGAAACAGGTTAGGAACTATTGTATTCCCTTCCTGCCAAGTGTGGATACTGCAGAGCTCAGCATGCAGAGTGTGCCCATGGAACTGCAAATAATGCATTGAGTGGTTTTGCCTGACAATTGCTACACAGCAGAGCCATTTTCTAGTTGCACAAGCAATGCCACACTCGGTGTTTTCTCTTGGAGGTGGGAAACGATCAGTGGTGTCAACTTCCCTTCATATGTTTGCTTTCCAAACGCATTGATTCTGATACTCATGAAGGATACTGACATGAGGATCCTCCCACAGCCAGTGAAGAGCAAAGGATTTTAGTCTTTCCAAGGAAAGAAAATATGAAAACATACTGGTACCCCTTTAGCCCCCAGTACCCCAAACCTTGCCATGCAAACCCAAGACACTTTATCCTCAGTTCTTGGAGTCTCTGCAAGGCTGAAGTAAACAGTGTTATTGTTGCCAAGAAGCTGCAAGCTGTCGTGAAAGTGAATATGTTAGGACAGGGTCCAAATCTGAAATGATCAAAGGGACACAAGTCTGGAGGTTTTACTTGTGCTGAGGAGCTGAAGAATAAGAAGTTACAATGCCAAACTTTGAGCTGACCGTAAATACTCACAGGCAACACTTGTGTAAACAAGCACCATAATTTCTTTAAAAGAATTAAGAGCATTTTCTTTTTGGGTTTTTATTGTGTGGGGTTTGTTTTTTTTTTTCATTTGGTTGGTTTTGGTTTTTCCCCCTCCAATTAATCTAAATGTGGATTTTGCATTTTGTGGATTTTGAGGGTATTAAAGGGCAGTGCTCTTGAATACAGTTTGGATTCCATTTGCCAAAGTCACCTGAAATCAGCTGTTAGTCCCTCACGTTTTGAATCTGTTGCTGATCTGCACATGGAAAATTTCTCCTCCTTTAGAGAAAGAATCTCCCACTCCTACTGTCAGTCCTCACAGTGCCAAATCATCAGAGATGAAGAAATCAGTCTTTAAAAGTGAGGCAGGGTATTGGAATGTGTGGGTTTGTTTTCCCCTTTCTTTCTCTATCAAACTATAAACACAGATCATTTTGGTCAGCTAGGTTTGGAACAGCCAAGGGAAAGGCTTAGAGATTCCCCTGAGCGATGGCAAATCAGCTCCATGCCAAGTCACAGAGCCATCATATACGTGACAAATTCCCTCTCAGTCCACAGTCTTCTCCCCAGAACTCTGTGTCTAAAAGAACAAAGAGCATGAAATAGTCTGGAAACAACTGCAGCAGGTCAGCCTGCACAACACCTTCAATAATTCTGTTTACAGTCTTAGTCTGCCATCCTACATTTTTTTGTCACATTCCTCATTTAAATTAAAAAAAAGAAAAAGACAAAAAAATGAAATTCTTGAAGTAATCTACAGATATGAAATATTTCGTGATCACTCAGCCTTCTCTGAAAAAGAGTCAGTGAAATCATCACAATAAGAATGTATTCCCCTTTTGTTCCAAGACGAGCTTATGTCTCTGCATTAATTTCTTTTCTTCTATTCCACAGATAATTAATAGAAGATACTGGGAAGTACTTAACTTTACTTCAACCTATTTGAAGTTTATTACCCCTGTGACTCATACATCACAACCACCAAAAAATGGATAAATTGTAAAATCTACAATACTAAATCTTCACTTCAAGGACTACTACTCCCAAATCTCCTAGCAGTACATTTTTAGACTGCCCTTTCTAATAACTTAGTTTCCCACTGAGTAAAAAGCTTTTAGTGTGTTGAAAATGGAGCAGTGTTATTCTTAGCTATTTGATTCTCAAAATTCCAGCTCTGCTATGGTTCAAGTGGCAGCTCCTTCATATACTCCTTCAGCAAACCATTGTCATGACATGAATAGAAAACATTTCTTCGTGATATGGAGTGATTTCATCACATTTTCATTTGATTGACGTGATTAAAACGTATTTGACTACATCTGAATTCCTATAGATCTTCAACATTGAACGAGACATTTTGAAAACGACAAGGAACACTTTGCTACTTCTTTACGTTTAATAAGGTCTGTTGATGTTTTCCTGCCTTGTAGGAATATTTGAAACACTCACATGCAACTTATTTGAGTTTGAAGATGAAATAACGTGGCATTTTCCATGAGGTCTGAAGGGTTGGTTAGTTGTTAGAAATTACTGAGTAGGTCAAATTAAAAAAAACCCAACCAAACAAACAAACCAAAGATTGAAGGGAAATTTGTTCATAGCACGAGATGAGCAAAACTCTGAATGTGAGAAACCAAAGAGACCTTTAGCAAGGGCTAAGTGAAATTAACATTCCAAAATATACAGGAGATTCACCTGCATTTAGCACCATTTCCATCTGTTCATAGATCTTAAGGCCCGAAGAGATGACTGTGATCATTAGTTCAATCCCAAATCTGTACTTCCTACATGACATGTGCAAATTCTTCAGTTTGATGGGGAAAACACTGCCTAATTCTGATTTTCAAATGAACCAAATGCTAGGGAGTTTTAAGCAGATACTCATCAGAACATCGGCAGCGTGTGTGAGATCCATGAGAAGAAAAATCTGAGTTTCAAATCCAATTTTTCCATGCTAATTTTAATGTTAGTACTCCAGTACTGTACGTAGACACATACCAATAGATGACATGTGAGGAAATGAACCAAAGAGATTGTGTGCATTGGAATTGGGTGCTATTTCTTACCCTGTCATGCATTCACTCCAAACCACATTTACATCCTCAAATTAATGCTAAAAGTCTGTTGTAAGCAGCTACAGAAAGACTCCTCAGCAACACCTCCATTTAAAGGCAATTTTTGATAAGCAGAAGCATAATCAAATGATTTGGAAGTGAAGAATCAGGAAGCAATTCATTTGATACCGTTCAAAAGGTTTTTGTGGTTAGAGTGTAACTTCTGGTCATCTTCACGTTATAAAATTTGATTAATGTGAAAAATTCTTGATCAAATATAAGAAAATATATGTAGAGTATGCTAGTATGAAGGGAAATAAACACTCATAGCTAATGACTCTTGTGGCCAGCTCACTATTGCCAAAACACTTGGGAAGGAACGTGGCATCACAATGAAATAAACAAGAAAACCAATATTTAACAGTGTTTTCCTAGTGACTTGTAACATTTTCTCCATAACATTTACACTTATATCACTTTGAGGTAAAGACTGAGATTACAAACATTCTGTTGTACAATGTCCACAAGTTCCTTCTGGCCTTGTTCTACACCTGTTCTAGAATAGGGGATGCATTTACAGTCCTACACAGCTCTGTCTGCCACTCTGTTAAACGGCAAATCTCTTCAGAAACTCTATTCAAAAGTTTAAAAATATCTCCTTCCCATTGTGTGAATATTCCTAAGGGAATTGAAAATGATCATGGGAACAGAAAATACTGAAATGTTCTCTAGGGTTCTGAATCTCAGTGTATTATTTTAGACCAGATTTTACAGTATGTGCAGATTGAGTGGTCTTCTGCTTAATCTGTTCTCAATAACACACAATTTATTAGAAATTATTGGCAGAACGTGACTCTTTGCAGGTTAAATTAGCCCAAAGCCAAGTACCTTTAAAGCAAATGATAAGACAAATAAATAGAAGGGGAGTGATTCTGCACAAAATGATTTCATCACTTGTCTGTGATGTTTTTACTTGGAAAATGAACTGTGTTGTTCTTGCCCTCCTCTTGTTACATTACAATTACCATTCCAATTCTGCTCTAACTCAAAACAACTTGCCAGCAAAACAGCAAACGAGGCGAGACTGCTGTCCCAAAGGAGCACAAGTTTGGGAAAACAGTTTATGTCAAGATTTTACTTTTATAAATGTTGAGCCCTGCCTTGCTGCACCAGTACTTTGGTGTGATTTTATTCATGGATCAAAGTACTGCTCAGCATGAACAAATGTCCAGAGACTGTTTACAGAGAGATCAAAGATCTAAATAAGCAGGGCAAACTCCTCAGGTGTAATTGCACCAGGGAGCAGGGATTAGTGAGGGCCAGGAGGCAGAGTGGGAGGCTGAGGAAAGGCAGGCTCAGCACTAGTGGTCCTGTGCTGCACCCCTGGCACAGGCACCAATCCCTGTGCCCTTCCAGGACCTGCAAACACAGGGGACAGCAGCAATCTCAGCAGTATTTCTCCTCTGATGCCAGTCTGGCAAGGTGGTTACACATCATCCCAGGGTTCTCATATTCTATACTGAAAACAGAGGCTTGGAATTTGGTTTGCATTTTTGCTTTCCTAAGTTGTTGCCAGCCTTCCTGTGCTAGGAGGTATTTCTGACACAGAATGATTTCCCTTTGACTTGAAAATGTGACGGGCAGTAAGAAGTTGTCCTGATTGCAAGTAACTGCAGAGAGAGGAGAACTCATCTGGAGAAGCCTGCTTGGACACAGGTGATCCAAACAGAGAGCAGTGGTGGAGGCACTGAGAGTTGGAAGTGCTACTGGACACTGGTAAATCCTCAGTCCTGGGCTGTGAATATCAGTATCAAGAATTCTGGATGCAAGGCATCCATATAGCCAAACAGGAAACAGTCATAGAATCCTTTGGGTTGGAGAAGACCCTTGAGATCATCGGGTCCAACTGTTCCCCCAGCACTGCCAATGCCACCACTAACCATGTCCCCAAGTGCCACAGCTATGCACCTTGCAAACCCCTCCAGGAACAGGAGACCATGCCAGGGTTGGACAGCCCTTTCAGTGAGGAGATTTTCCCAAATATCCAGTCTAAACCTCTCCTGGCCCAGCCTGAGGCCGTTCCCTCTCCTCCTGTCCCTGTTCCCTGGAGCAGAGCCCAATTCCCACCTGGTTCCCCCTCCTGTCAGGGGGTTGCAGAGCCAGAAGGTCCCCCCTGAGCCTCCTTTTCTCCAGGCTGAGCCCCCCCAGCTCCCTCAGCCCCTCCTGCTGCTCCAGCCCCTTCCCAGCTCCGTTCCCTTCCCTGGACACCTCCAGCCCCTCCATGTCTTTGATGTCTTGAGGGATCCAGAACTGGACACAGCCCTGGAGGTGCCCCAGCAGTGCCAGCACAGGGGGCAGTCACTGCCCTGCTCCTGCTGCCACACCATCTCTGGCACAGCCCAGGTGCCATTGCCCTTCTTGCCCACCTGGGCACACCCAGTGCATCTTCAGCCACTGCCAACCAGCACTCCCAGAACCTTTCCCAGCTTTCCAGACAATTTCCCCCCCGTGTGGAGCTGCAGGGAATTGTTTTAACCCAAGGGCAATCTTTGTTCTTGCTCCTCCTGAACCTCACACCGCTGGCCTCAGCCCATGGATCCAGCCTGTCCAGATGCCCCTGCAGAGCCCTCCTGCCCTCCAGCAGATCCACACTCCTCCCCAGCCTGGTGTCACCTGTGAACGTCCTGAGAGTGGCCTTGATCCTTCATCCAGATCATTCATCCAGATACTAAACAGAAGCATCCCCAGTACTGACCCCTGGGGAACCCCACTGGTGACCAAGCCCCATTGGTGACCAAGCCCCACTGATGACCATCCCCAGCTGGATGTAAGCCCATTCCCCACCACTCTCTGGGCCCAGCCATCAGCCAGTTTTTATCTCAGTGAAGAAAAGACCCTTTTCAGGCCTGAACAGCCAGTTTCTCCAGGAGAATGCTGTGGGAACGGTGTCAAAGGCTTTACTAAAGTCTAGGTAGACATATCCACAGCCTAAGCAGGTCACCTGGTCATTGAAGGAGATCAGCTTGGTTGGGCAGGATCTGCCTTTTGTGAACTCACATTGGCTGGGTCTGATCCCCTGGTTGTGCCTTGAAGATTGCCTTCTTGAAGAATATCCCTTCTTCCTGGCCTCCTTTGCCCTTCAGGACTGCAGAAATGTGTTATCTGCACAGTCTTTTTAAATCAGAAATAACACACAGGTAGTTTCCCCCCAAGTGTTGTTTTTTTCCCCCTCTTAAATCGGAATGTTTTCATACAAGAAGCAACATATCAGAGGAAATAAAATCACTATTTTCACCCACATCTGGTTATTTCTTATTGTCAGCCATTCTCTAGCATTTTTTTAAGCAGTTTTCCACTTTAAAAGTCATCTTCAGTAGACAGATAAACTGTCTGAAAGGATATCACTTTTGTCAATCACCGAGTTTCAAAAAAATCTTCCTTCTGAGATGCTGTTCTCGTAGTGAGAGTTGAAAATACAAATTTGATGGGAAAAGGGATTCTTTTCCCAAAGTTAAAGGAAAAAAAATATTTTCAATAGCTGAGGTTGCTACTTGTGGCTTCAGGATTCTTCTCCCGGTGCTGTGTTTGAGCCAGATGTGGAGGCAAGGTCAGAGTGAACAAGAAGATCACTAAACCTCCAGACTTTACAAGAAAACCCAAAGTTCCTGTGTTCTCAGAGCATTTCCTCCAGGGTGAAATGGCAGCATGGTGAGGAGACATTCAGCAGTTTTATAATTCAGTCTAGGAGGGACCCAGAGAAACGAGAAAGCATGAATAGAAACAATTAAAGTTTAGCTCATCTTAGTGTTTTCCACACCAAACTTTTCTCTAAGTTAATTTCTGGAACTTAAAGTCAACGGAAGTGATATTATTAAAAATAAAAACAATAATAAAAAAGAAACCAAAAATGAGAACAAAGAACCTGTCATTTATTATTCCCTGTGAACACAGGTATGACATTCTGGTAAAAAAAAAGGGAAAAAAACCAATCCAAATGATGAAACAATATAAATAACTTGCTGGAAATCAGATGTTTTGTAAGGAAGCACAGGGAGATTTGACACCTTTGCTATCCTTTCTAACAGAAGGTGTGTGTGTTTGAAGTCAGTTATTGCACCCACTGTCCTTGCTGCCAGAACAAGGGCAGGGACACGGAGTCTAAAGGGGACCTCAGCTTAAGACCTTCGTGTTGCAGCAGTGATAATGACCATAACGTTGGTATGAAGTGCATTTTACAGCCTGCAACATTCATTTTAAAACTCAAGCATGTTCTTACCACTCTCCTTGAACATAAACACTGGGGCTGTTTCAGGAATTCACCAGAAACGTGATAAAAAGCCTGCAGATAGTCTAGGGCTAAGGCTACCCTTGGGAAACACAGAACACACAGTTACCAGACTTGGCTATTGCCCATTTTGAACAATGATTTACATCCGTGCCCAAACACTTATTTACTGTCCTAATCCCCAGGCTGTCAGGCAGTGGGTTTTTTCCCCTTCCGTTTCAATCTGTAATCTGGCATCTTTTGGCTCAAGGAAGTTAAGATAAAGGGGGGGGGAAGCAAGGCAGATACCACCCCCCAGTTTTACCTGAGAATATTCCCAGCCAGCTCTACCATGACAGTCCAGTTGGTCCCTTTATGGGAACGGTTCCCTTTACCACTACAAACCAGGAACATCTCAACGTGGCTTCAAAGTCTTTTTAAGTGCTTTGTAGCTGTAAATTTCCTTTGGTAAAAACAACCAAAAAGAGTAATAGAAAGCAGAGCAGCATTTGTGAAGCATTTCCTTTCCTCCCCCAGCTGTCATGGCAGGAATCCACCAAAACCAGGTGTTATAAAAGGTTGTGTTCGAGTCAGAAGAGCAGTGGTGGGTGGTTATGGGTTGTCATTTTGCAGAAATGAACTTGTGTTAAAAAAAATATGAAGTAGAAAAGTACAGCCAGAGACATTGGGAGAGAAATGAAGGGAGCAGTGAGGGAGGGACAGGGACAGGACACAATGCCAGGCACGGCCACACTACTTCAATCTCTTTGTGGCACAAGGAGATGGGGATGAGCTTCCCGGTTTTCTCTCTTCAGTGTAATATGAAGTGATGGTCCTGGAGGCAAAAAACCTAAGAACTAATGAACTCCAGACTAGGGCAGAAGCCTAGAGCTGGGTATAAGCTTTTAGGGAGTGAGTTTGAGTTTTCTGTTAGCCTGAGAGCATCAAGCCTTTCTGTCAGACAGGAGAGGTCATGTGTGAGAAATTCTCAGTTAGATCAGACCTGATTTTAAGGGCTGTGATAGAGACTGAAATTCTTCTGACATACATGACATGCATCTCCTTTCTAAAGGAGAAACCAGACTCAAACCAACAGCCAACAAAAAAACCTCATTTGTGAAGGCTTTTTGTTACTAACTCTATACTTTTAATCCTCTCTGTGTACAAAGGGATTAAAGCAACTCCTTACCACTACTTGAAGCAAGGTAGTTGAATTTTCTTAAAGGTGACTTTTTCCTTTTTTTAAATATTTCTCTTTAAACCCGAAGATATATGTATTGAATTATTTATATTATGTGTTGCTGTTCTTTCCCCAGTCTCCCTGCAGGTGAAAGTTGCTCCTGTGCTTTCACTATGAAGAATAACAGCATTCTGAGCTCTGCTCTGTCTGGGGTTAAGAACAAACATGATGTGTTTGTAACCACAGATGTTTCAGAGACTGAAGAGTGAATCAGCTCTTGAACTTGCAGGGATGTTTGAAGTGGGGATTTGTATGGTACTGATGGCAAATGTAGGAACAAAGAAACTCCAAAATGAAGTCTAGTCCCTCCTAGCACCAATAATCAGATCCTTCACATGTGTAATTAGCAAACCAGTTGCATACCCTCTATCTTTGTTTTTACCTCTCCTGCTCCAGATTGCATCCAGAACTGTGTTTGATCTACAGAATTGCTTGCCTATGCAGGTTGTGCTGAGATTTGAATCAGTAATCAAGTGCATTAAATCAGTCCATTAAACTTCATGATCCCCTTTAGAAACAACCTTAGTTTGTTCCTGTCCTTATTCCTGGATTTCTTAGTAGTAGTATAGGATGAAATAGTGTTGAGGATCCCTCTTCACAGAGCATGGAAGAGACAATTCTTTTTACTGGTTTAGGCTTTTAATAATGTTTGAAATTCTGATGGAAGTTGGTCATATTTAAGCTAAAATAGTGTCTGAAAAGTGAGAAATTCCAGCATTCAAGTTGGAACTGTGACCTACATACCCCGTGGAAAGAAGAGGTTGGCTCAATGAAGCAGCTGGACAACTGCCTGTGAATGGGGGCCTCTTTCTTTGCAGGCTCCACGTGCCTTTTGTGACCATCTCGTATTGTAAATTGGAAACGTAGGAGCTGGCTTTAGAAACTCTGGAGAACTCTGTGGTGGGGGAAGAAGAGCCTATGGAAGGAGAAAACTTTCATTTAAAGGAAAGATCATTGGTTTGGAGGAGAAGATTGTTATTCTAATCTATCAATTTGGCATGTCATTAGATAAAGTGTTTTATTGGTTGTACATAAAACACATAGTGGAATCTGTCCTAGGTATACTTCTAGCATTAAGGAATCTACTGATAGGTAGAAAATTCCCTTTTGAGGATGAAGGGCGGGGGGGGGAACCCCAGAATGTTCTTTCATACATTTCAGACTCCCTTTTGAAGATATGTCCCACATAATACAAAATAAAGTGATATGGTCTGAGCTGGCAAGGTAACATTTGGGTCTGCATTCAAATCGGAATTTCTCAAAGTGTGGGGAGAACTATGTGAACTGAACTTTTGCTTGGGGAATAATGCCTAGAAAATGAGGAAGGAGGGAAGGAAGGAAGGATGCACGTGGAGCTCTTTCTATCTCTATTACTTATTCAAGTTCAAAATTACTGAGGTCGTAACATTTATTATGTTTAATTTTATGCTACCAATCTGTGTGTGTTTTCCCACTCTTACTTTCAAAGATGCTATAATGGGCTCAATAAAAACAACCCCAAATACGTGTTATCCTCCTTAAGAAATTGATGTGGAAAAATTAAGGAGAGATATATGACACTGGATGGTATTTATGAGGGCAAGAAGATTATGACCTTAACATTAATTGATCTCATTTATTTTAATTTTTTGCTCAACCTTTCAATTAAGATATAGATTTAATTAAAAAGCTAATGATCTGAGGTGACTGCTCCTTTAAAACTCCGGTTCAGCTGTTGACTTCAGGAAATTCTGGCAGACACGTTGAATTATTTCTTTAAAACATCATTTTATAACCCTAAAAAAAATTACTTGGGAGAAAACATATGATAGTTTCCCGTGGCAGAATTCAAAGCTGTCTGCCTCGGGGTCCAGTTTCATGGTCTGCTTAAGCTGATCTAGCTGGAGGGCTCTTACTGGAAAGAGCAATGCTGATCTCCCAGCCTTCCCCCTCTGCCGTGTTTCCCACAGCCTGGGAAAATCCTATCCCAAGGTGGGGGTCGGGAGGAGTTCCCAAGCAACAGCCCCACACAGTAATTAGGGCTGACATAGCCATGACAGCAGAAGGGATGAGAAAGCCTTCAGTCCAAACATTCCACAGGCACGAGAACTCTCTGTTTGAGCAAAAATAACTTTCACGAGTGCCTTGTGAAAGAAGCTGTTTGCACAATATTGAGGGACAGATTCTTAGTGTCCTCTCCACAGGATAAAATTAGACCTTTCCTCAGCTGAGCTGTTTCCTTTCAGTAAATTAGTCAAGGGGTTCCAAGTGTGGAAGTGTCTGGTGCTAATAAAGGGCAGCAGGAGATGGTTCCATCCTGCTTGGATCATCATCTCCTCAGCTGGCACCTGAATCTCCGGTCCTTCTGCCTTTGTGCTCTCATTTGTGCTCCTGCAAACTGAGTTGAGGTAATTATGAAATCACTGTGACAGTGTTCTGCATTGCTCTAGAACCCAGCCCCCTAAAGGCAGAGGGGCTGAATTTTAGGCCAGAGGACCAGCCCTGTAGCCAAAACATGCCAACAAAAGTAGTGACTGTTCTGTGAGCAACACTTCCCACCCAGAATCACTCAGGCTTTTGGGTGTCAATAAACAACATTCAAAAGAGAACATATGGAACTATTTTCAAAGTGTTTATTGTTTTAACCAGCATTAAGGTTTTTAACAGACTGGTCTTGATTTCAGAATATTTTTTCAATATTCATTTAGCCATATTTAATAATTCCCTGTTATAGTGTATGGTTTCTCTTTGCTTAACCCCATCTCAGGCCAAGATAATTCTGGTTAAAGCACAAAGCTCACTCCTGTTCTATGCCAGTGGATCTGCAAGGAGCCCTGGGGTTTCTTGGTGCCATTCCATCTGACCAATAATTTTCCCAGTGATGTCTGGCCAGAGTACAGACTGCGATGTTCTTTGGGCAAAATGCTGATAGCATTAAAGAGGCTTCCTTGTATCTGAGAGACTGCAGTTAATAAGTGAAGTTGTTCCCACAGTGCAGAGAATGTAAGTGGCAGCAAAAGGAAAAAAAAAAAATCTCACTGCTGTGTTTCAAAAGGGAAACACCTAAATGATGGTGATTTACTTCTGGTCATGTCAGAGGACTTTGATACTCTGTGAAGAGAAAAAACTGATTCTTGTTGAAAGAGTGAAACAGCAGCATATTGACATTTCTAATACAGCATTGTGGGGGAGGTTTGTTGATATCAGGAGACAAAGAACCTGTGCTGTATTTCTGCAGCATTCTCCTTGAAGTATTTAACTCATCCAAGTACTAGTGTCAAGAATTAAGAGGTAATTATAAGAGGCAATCTAGAAAGGAAATGCATGTTTGCCTTTTGAATGCAGTCAGAAATCCTGTGCCTTCCCTTCATATTTGCTGATTATGGTAAAGTTTTTGTCTGTCATTTTGTCTGCTTATGGAATTTTTCTATGGAAATTCACGTGGAATGCCAGTTCTGCAGTGGTATACATCCATTAATAGATGACAAGGGTAGTAATAACAGGGAGAGCTTTTGCTGTTGAAACCCCCATATTCAGTGTCATTTTTAAGGAAATATAAACCACCTCCCACTTTTACCTTGCCTTTAGCTATGACCAAAGTCCGTGTGAGCAGAATGGATGCCCTGTGTAACAGCAAATATTTCGCTGTGTCCTAACTCTTTGATTTTGCTTTCGAGCCCCGTTTCGTGCTCCTGAAGTTTAAGCCCAGCTACCCTTGCCAATGTAGCTTCATGTGTGCTCTGGCAACGCAAACTCTTGTATTTCATAAAAGCAGAGCAGGGAATGTGATACTGTTCCTTTGGCAACAATTAAGGGCAAATGAAAAAGGTGGCGATTTCGTGCAGTGAAGTTCCCTGGGTGCAAAGCGACAGCCCTGCTGTAATGGGGGGCTCCAGCTCATGAACACGTAGGCAGGTGGCCTGGCTTGGGGTGGGACAGGCTTCATTTCCTTCCCAGTCGCTGCCCCAGCACTGGGGGTTTGGTTTAGTAGTTGGAAACACAGTGAGGGTTTGGTTGTGGCTGAGCGGTGCTCACCCCAAGTCAAGGACTCATTTCCCTGTTCCCCAAGGTCTGCCAGCAAGGTGGGGCACAAGACAGGAGGGGTCACAGCCAGGACAGCTGAGCCAAACTGGCCACATGGATATTCCAGACCATCAGTCAGGGGGTGGTGAGCAACTCTATTGTGCTTTGTCTTTCTTCGTGTTAGTTATCTTTGTTTGTTTTCCCTGTTCCCATTAAAAGTATTAATTTTGTATTTTCTCGTAATGATGATTATATTTTATTTTATTTCAATTATTGAATCGTTCTTGTCCCAACCCACACAATTTTCACCTTTGTTTCCCAACTCCCCATCCCACAGCAGGGCATGGTGGTGACAATGGGATTTAGTTGCTGGCTGGGGTTAAACCATCACAGCAGGTGAGACATTTAACATATGTGAGCACTCCCTCTGAACTAAATCAGATTATTCACTTGTGTAAAATTGCTCAACTGCCTAAATGTCTGCAGGATCAGGGCCTTAGATTGCAAACATAAACACCAAAGCAATATCCCTCTCGCTGTGCAGTTCAGCCCTGCTCTCCCATTCCGTGCAATTGAAGTAGTGGATGGGCCATTTTCAACTCCTGTGTTCCATTAGCAGAGGCTGTAGTGGGAGGATAGGGGTACATAAACACATTTTTTAATTATAAAACATAGTAGTTGAAAACATCTCTCTAGCAAGTAAAATCATAGCGTTGGGGGGGAAAAAAAGAAAAGAAAAGCAAAATCACTGTGCAAAGCTGCAGGGGAAACTCGGGGGGTCAGAGAAGTCCTGGTCATTGAATTAGTGCCCGAGTTCAATGGCAGGATTTTCAAAGAAGTGCTCTTACCTAGTCTAGGGTCATCTTTAAGTTTGTATGCAAAAATGTTTGCAAAGAGAAAGACATCTCTTAAATTAATAAAAGAAAAGCCCAATGAAATCCAAATCTTTGTTAGCTTCTCCTCCATGACTCTGTGATATCAGCTGGGTGTTCAGCTGTCAGGAGCTGATGGATAGGGCTTGTTAAGTCCTAGTTATCTTTCTGAGCGTGTCTTTTGACATTCTAAATATCATGCTGATAACACTAACTGTGTACTTGAACTCGGTATCTTTAAGGCGTTCACAGCAGTAACTTAGAAGTGACCATGCTTTAGTTTTAAAAATTTAAGCTTTGGTTTTTTTTTTTTTTAACCTAGGATCCCCAAAGCTGCTCAGGTGGATCTTCTAGCACATACTAGTTATTCTGCCATGATTAGTTTGACAGAAGGTCTTCCTTACAATGAAATACCATCTCAGAAATGACATAAAGTTTACCACTGTAATTTCATTCTGCATTTTCTTTGTGTACCAGTCAGTAACTAATCTAATACTGGCCTTGGAAAATAAGATGTTATAAGCAGAGAAGATGTCCTTAGGAGCATGTACCCTATAATCCTTTCAGGCTTAGTTTTGAAGTTGCATGCCTCCATATCTTTGATTTCTGTTTAGAGGTGCTTTGACTCTTTAATTACTAGAGTGAAATAGGCAAAAAAAGATATTATTTCATGTTCTCAGAAGTATGTACCTTTTTAAAAAGGTTTGCTAGGTGTGTTAATTCATTTCAGTCAGTTCTCCACTCTGCCTCGAATGACTTCCAATAAATGCATACACCTGCTAAATACACAAATCATCTTTTAACACTGCAGCCTAAAAAAGTTGTCTCTGTATAGGCAAGCTATTGAAGCTCATGCAGTAATCAGTCAATAGGACCACATTCAGGGGGAGAACTCAGCTGAAACACTGCACAGCATAGTGAGGGAGGCTGTTACCCTTCATGCTAAATCCCTGAGCATCTCTGTTTCTAAATGAAAAACTGTGCTGAAATATGACCTCCAGCGAGACCCCGAGACGTGCCTGCAGGCTAGGAAGGATCTTGTGTCCATCCTGACCATCTGCATGGCTCCCAATTTGTGTCTGACCGTGTGGGTGCTAGCACAGACTCTGTGCACCCAGTCTGTCACCATGGCACCCTCCTGGAGGTGCCAAGGCTCCCTCTGAAGGAGCCCAGACTTCAGCTGCCACAACAACAGATGGCACCTCAGACATGGGGCCCCTCTGTGCTCTGAGCAGGGTGGGCACCAGCAGCTCAGCTCCGAGCCTTCTGCTGCCAGAGCTGGGCACGTGCCACGGGGCAGGGAGCTGCTCTCAGGGTCACAGCCCTGCAGTGGGGGCTCCCAGGTGGAGGGCATGGAGCACTGCTCGAGGACAGGCACGTGTGGAAGGGCTGCTCGAAGGGATGTGGAGCTGATCCCTTTGAAGGGGTCGAGTTTGAAGGAGTTAAAACCCTACAAACTGCATGATGCTTGGGGTGGGAGCTCAGCCCTGCACCACACTGTGCCCTGGGACCACCTTGCAGAGGGTTTGTGTATGTGGTGCTGGGCAGTAAATGCCGCCTTTCAGAAGGTATGTGCATACTGATGTTAGTCACTACGGGTAACTCACGCATATCACAAGCACCTTCTTGTACCACTTCTCTTTTAAAAGTCAAAAAATTCAAGAGATTTCTGCCAGTGGTCATACAATAAGAGGGGAAAAGGATATAGAGAGACAGTGTCAGTTGCATAGCAGAGTACCAGAGCTCGGATTCTTTTGTGTCCTTGCATCTGCTCACGTCTCAGAATGATTCCCCTTGGCCAAGGGGAGAGGAAGAGGGCAGAGAACACTCCACTTCCAAAGGCAGGGCATACAAATCTGTAAATCAACATAAGAAGCTGCAAAAGCCTCTCCAGTTTCTTCCCTTTTTTAAATTCTTTTCCCCTTTTTTTTTGGTTTCCTTTCTTTTTAATGCGTCCAGCATGATTAATTGTCTTTTCAATTGTTTTGAACTCTGGAAGTTGGTGCGAGCAGTAAGATTGGCATTTGTGCTTTTTGCAGGCACTGAAGCACTTCTAAAATTCAAATCGTTGACGAACTTAAATTATTTTATAGGATTTACAAAAAAAAAAAGGCGAAGGTTGATTTAATGTTGAGTCTTGGGTGGTATTTAATTGGTAACCATTGGATTAGGAAATAGACTTGCAATAGTTTGCACCATACAAATGGGGTACAGGCTGCAAACAAGGAATTATAATAAGCTCAGTGAGCACTCAATGTGTGGGCAACAGCAGCCTGCTTAGAGGGAAGGGAAAAGATTGCTTCCCTGGCATGGAGCTAAAGGTGAAAATGAATCTGTCTCTGCTAGAAATGTTTTCTTCCCTGTCCCTTTGCTATGAGCTGTGTGGTGTCCTCACGTAAAACTTTTGTTCTATTTGTGCTAAATATAAAAGGGGTCACATTAGCCTCCTCAAAACAGAGGTGAGGAAAGGTGTTCCCTGCAGTGAAGGCAGCTGGGGTGATGCCGTGGCCTCAGGTCATGGTTAAAAGTGGCTGATTTAGGAGTTCACAACCTGCTCGGTGGTGCCTGAGTAACTTTGGTTTGCCCTTAATTGTCTTCATTTGAATCTTTGTATAACTCTCCTCACAAATGAGCCTAGAGAAAAAAAACACAAAAAAAGACAAAACAACCAACTAAATAAAAACAACAACCAAAAAGAAAAATATAAAGAAAGACTGAATTAAAGGAGCAAGTAAAAAAAAAACCCAAAAACCAAAACACCTACTTAGAAAGCAGATTTCTCTGAAAGTATTTACTTCTAACCCACGTGTGTGTATTTGCTTTGGTTTGGTTTGGTTTGATTTGGTTTGGTTTGATTTGGTTTGGTTTGGTTTGGTTTGGTTTGGTTTGGTTTGGTTTGCTTTGGTTTGGTTTGGTTTGCTTTGCTTTGCTTTGCTTTACTTTGAACAACTCCAGTGCTAAGTTTTAGAAGGATTTGTGGCAGTGACAAACACACACGATTCATGACAACCACGTGGTCCTGTGGAGTCCTGCTCTGAGAAGCCTCTGAACACCAAGAGAACATTCATTGTGGTGGCCATCCAGTCCCACACAATGGTGTGTTATTCCTCTGTCAGAGTCTGGGCTTGTGGCCAGAGGGCAAAGGAGTGCTTGGAGTTCCTCAGGTCTAAAAGCTCTGGGAATCCTTTCCCTGAAATCACAGCACAATTAGTTCCAGGAAAGACTCACACTCTGGTTGTGCCCATTAAGCAGGATTTCAGCCTTGTGGAAGTTGACAGGAGCACTACCCCAGCTATTAATGGAATTGAATTTTCATCCATTGTCCTGGAAAAAGAGGGGAGGGTGAGTTAGAAACAGCAGTGTGGCTGCCAGTGGTGATGCAAACTGTCCAGCTGAGCAGAGGAGAAGTTGCATGGGAGTTTGAGGAATGAGAAACAGAGAGCTTGATAGACAAAAATAGGACTTTTCCAGCTGTTGTCTCTTCATCCTAGAGAATGTACTGCTCCTTTGGATTCCTTCTTTACTAAAAATACAGGTTAATGCAGAGCCAGCAGTTACCTCAAAGAGCCCAAACTCTGTCTGATGGGCTACTCTTGCTGGTGGTATCAGCTCATGGGGTTCTCCTGGCTCAGTATCACAGTGAAACCAAGGAGAATCCCAGTCACTGAAGCGGGTTTTACAACAGAGAATGGTAAAGGGCAGCAGAGAGAAGAGGAAGGGAGAGGGAACACGTAGTATTTATCCATAACAGTGACATTTCCAGGCTTTCCCCAGATAATTCATTTTTCCATTATAGCAAATGGTTATTCTGACTGGAAGAATAACTACAGATGGCTTTTTTAAGAAGCTCAAAAATATGAAATGAGCAAGCTACACTTTAATAGAATTGAATCACTTCAAAGTATACATTCAAAGCCTGCTGGCAAATTTCTCGGGTGGCTGACTACACACAGCAAAGCCCCTACATTTGGGGAGGTGTGATTTAGCAGGCCACTTCTCTGTGCTGACTGATGTTTGTATATCTGTCACTTCAAAGGTGATGAATTAGAAACATCAAGCATCATTAAAATCAATGGGAGTTTGCTCTTGACCTTAGTGAGGCCAGAGTTTTACCCATTATCACTGATCTCTTTGTTCTATTTTGTCACTTCGGTCTGCAGCTGTGAAACTTTGGCTAACTTATGTTTTATGTCCTATGCAGAATTGTAATCAGTACAGGATTGGCTTCCAGGGGAGCTGTTCTGTGCTTACCAGATTATTATCAGCCTAAATTACCCTCAGTACACCGGCTTTCCACCCCTTTGAGAAGTCCTGTCACTGAGCATTTTTCCCAGGATAGAAATGCAGATGACAAGATCATGTTGCTATTCCTCTTACCTACCCTCAAACGTAATTTTGATGTGTGTATGTATGTTGTCCTGTGCAGCTTTGGCAGGGTCTCTACGTGGTGAGATCAGTATAAACATCATACAGGGATGTCTAAATGCACTGGGGGTTTGAGAGCAGCGAGAATCCTGTGCACAAGGAGCTATTTTCCCAGAGCTGATGGCAAACAAGCCTTGGGCTGGTGGGTTTTTAAAAAAGACCTCTTCCATTACCGTGAATGAAATTGAGCTTTCTCTGGGAAGGTGTTGGCTCTTCAGAAAAAACAACTAAACCAAACCCAAATCACAAGCACACTCTGGTTTCGTTTCAGTGCAAGCAACTTCATAGTTAAAAAAGAAAAGGGAAAACTCTGCTCTCTCTTAGGACAAAAAAATCCATTTCCTGAACAGATCTAGTCCCAAAAAGTGTTTTCTTTCAGGTGCTGTTTCTTTGGTATGCCCAAAGCCACATTTATTTGTAGTTTGGCTTTGGTCTGGGAGGAAATCCATTAATACAGCGTATTGGAGTTGGAAAACATGATGCAACAATTTGATAATGGAGATTTTATTTTCATTATGTGAGAGAAATCACTGATTATGTGCACTGATAAAGGTGAAGGGTCTTTTAAGCCCTCTTTCTCATAGGGCTAAGTTCTTATTTCAGTAGGAACTGTAGTGGTTCAAAGTCTTCCCTTATTAGCTCCTAAGTGAACCAATGCAATCAAATGTGAAATGGAAAATGAGAAAAGTAATTAATATTACCAATGGCATTTGTTTAAATGTTGCTTTTCAAAAGCACTTTAATTACAATATGCTTTTCATGTTGGTTGAGTTCATTTATATAGGGAATACAATCATTAATTAACATAATTAAGACACCTGAATTCAGCCTGACTGGCACTCCTTCCACCCTGAGTTGTATCATTGTTTTATCTCTGACAGTTAGGTTTTCAATCAGATGTTATCTGCTTTTGCCTAATCATTAAGAAATGCTTTCCTAATTAGCAGATGAAATTCATCCTACATCAGACTGAATTGAATCAAGGCCTATTATCTTGAACAGTAAGACACTTCAGAATCCACAGTAATAGGGCATGAATATGTGATACAGTTCATACACATTTCATGAACCTCCACGTTGCCGTTATTTTTTCAAGACTCTGCAATTAGTTATGCCATTTTCAGGTCACTTAATTCCCTCTCACTGTTTAACAGTCTGTTAGATTACAATGCTCTAAAAGCCCAAGTTAACTCCTCCTCTACCAAGGTTTGCCAAGTTGGTTCTGTTCTTCAATAGAGATGTTTTTCTGGAAGGTTCCCTCGTGTCCTGAGAAACCAGCTGCCACCTCCAAAACTCTTTCTATGAATATATTTTCTCAGGAAAAGAGGACATATTTTCAACTATTACACCAGTTCTAATTTTAATTCCTTAAAATGAATATGGAGCAACCACAAGGCAGAGAGCAGCTCTTGCCTTATCCACAGGACATACAAGCATTGTGCCAAGAATTTAACCATGCTCCTTGCCTGATCTCCCACCCAAGATATTGTCATCACTGACCTAACCAGGCTGGGTCCAATCTACACCTGATGAAAAGGTTTCAATCCTGCTTCTCTAAGCTGTCCTATGTGCCAGGGAGGGCAAGTCCTTGCCCTTCTCTCTTCTCCAAGGCACAGTGAGCACTTCTGCTTTGCTTTGATTGAGTAAGGGACAGGATGTTGGGTTTTACTGCAGAACTGCCAGGACACAGGAGGCTGTGTGTTGTAAAGGCCAGCCTCTATAACTGCACACAGAGATTAAAATGATGAAGATTTCTCATTCATATAATAAACCTTGCAGTGTTGCAGTCTTTATTTTCAAATACTTGGCACGAGTTCCAGACAGAATCTCCTGTGCGTGGATTTCTTTTAAAGAGAGAAGAATTTGTATCAGCCTGCAAACATCTACTCTTTAATAGTTCTAAAAAATGCAAGTTTCTCATTTGGGCCAAATTAAAACACAGAAACCTTTTGATCACTAAAACCCAGAGTAATGTGGTACAAATACTGAATACTTAAACATTCTAATCAGTCCTTATTTAGGTACACAAACCATAGTAAAAGAGGACACCCTGCCCTTGGCTGGACTTCCTGTGCAACTACACACAAAGTACAGTGGATTTAGAAGCTGATTTCCATCACAACAGATGATTATTGGGTTGTTACACTGAGCAATATCTAAATAAATACCCCACAATCTTGTAACACGGTGAATGAGACATGTTTGTGCATGGGGAAAACTTTTTGAGGTGGAATGGCTGGAGTGGCTGTTAGCTAAATATTTCTTTATTAATCATAGCCAGTCCTGTGTATTTTACCATAGAAAGTCTGAGATCTTCCTACCTCTGCTGCAGGAATGGTGCTTTACTGGGACATAAACCTGGCTGTATAATATTGGAACAGGACCCTCTTAAATATCCAGTCCTAATTTTAAGAGATAGGGGTAAGAAAAACCTCTATCATGGCTGAGGGTTCCTATTACAGCCTCTCAAGCCACGTGCCCAAATCTAAACTGGAGCTCCTGTGACAGGAGTGCACTTTATTGGTGTGCATCTTAAAATTGTTCCTCCCTACTTCATTTCGTGTTAATTATCTTAAAGTAGCATTGCCTTTTTTTTGAAAGCACTGTGTTTCTAACTCAAAGGAGCCGGTGGAGAAGAATTCTGTGGTTTTCTACGTAGTTGGACCACAGGTTTATGAATGAAAGGGCCTGAATTTGCAATCTCTGAGTCAAATGGGAAGTAGCTGGTAGCAGAACAATTCCCCCAGGGGCCTCACAGCTTTAGAAGCCATTTCCTAACTTGCTGCCTTAGAATCCGAATTTCTTGACCTTAAGGATAAGCTCTAATGGGCTTCCATTTCCCAGGACAGAACTGTCAAGCTTTAGTGCTTTAAGAATTTATTTAACAATCTCTTGTTTGAAAGTTGAATAAGTGGCTGGAGTTTTTCAGGTGTTGACTCCTCACAACCCCGGTATCTCTGAAGTAATTTTGCAATGAAATGTTTGGACTATTACAGAGCTCCTGAACTTGCCAAAATAGAGTTTGTGCCAGCCCTGGTTATCCCTCTGAAAATCTGAATTTTTGTGTTCGCTGAAAAGGCACTTATTAGGTCTTGGTGGCACATGTAGGATTAGGTGCATAAAAATGAGTCTGTAGTATCATTTCTGTAGTTTTGGTGCTTTAGTTTCAGATAAAGCATTACTGGTTGTTTAGAATTTATTCTTCTGGTGTTTCCCTCTGTAAGAAACGATAGTTCATGTTGTCTCTATATATTAAATACTCTGTTAAAAGCGTGTCATCTATGCAGGTAAGAAATTACCTCTTCCCTCTTTTCCCTTTTTACCAGCTTATAGGAAGCACATTCAATGAGGAGCAGGGAAAAAATACCTCAATCCAAGGAGTTGAACTGCTGAAAATGATTGATTACTCCTGGGGGAAGTAGGGCGGGAAAAGAGCTGCATCATGCAATTCAATAGGAAATAATGTTTGTGTGGAAGCAGGAGAGTAGCATATGATTTCCTTCCACATCCACACTGAGCAAGAGTGTTTGTGTAGTGCATCATTTCTCTTTAGCTGCTGTGTTCAGTTACTGCTCATCTCCCTGAGGGATTTTATTAGTATTGAAAGAGACTTCACCTGGAAATGGAGTAGCCTGAAATTTGACAAGTTGGAAAAAATACTTACATTTTTATCTGAATGGAAAAAATGGAGTATTAAAAAAAGGGCAGAGGAGGGGGAAGCAAACATGCATTTCAACAGTCTCAAATGGTTCCTGTGCCATTTATGGGAAACAGTGTAATTATGACACATAATTAATTAGTTAATTGAAGAGGTATTTATTATTCTCATATAGGGAGTCATACTGCAAATAGTCCATTAATCTATTGGTGCCCATAGAATCTGAAAGCAAGTAAATGATGTTCTTTCAGTTTGTGTTCATTTCTACCAAGGGAGAAAGCACTGCCAAGGTGCTGCACAGTGGCTGGAAATGGCTTTCCAAGAAGGTGGGTATGTACCTTGGGGCCTGGAAACTCAAGGCTGGGAAGTAAAGGATAGAGTCTAGAGTTGGATCTGAGCTATGCCTGATGTTAAGGCACAAAAATAGGTTCCAGCCAACCACACTATGACTCACTGGTGCTTTCCCAAAAAGGCTGTGTCTTAACACTGATTTCAGCAGTTTGGGGAGCATAAAGTCACCTCCAGAAGCATCACTGATCCCAGTATTGACCCAGCAATGAGAATGTTGCTAAAGTTTATAGTATTTTTAAAAAAGAATAAATAATATTTTCTGTGGTAGTATGTGCTATTCCTTTCCCATGTCTTTCTTTCATCTTCCTGTTGCCTGCTATTTGAATTTAGTCTTTTGCTTTCTCCGGCTGACCAGCCTCCTAACTCTCACCAAAACTCTTGTTTTGCTGGAGACTATCTTATAAATCTGTGCCTTTTGCCTTTAAAGCTGAGTGTTGGACACAAACCTGTTCTAAACGAGAATGAAGCAGAAGAATGTCTTCCAAAAAGCTGCAGGTTCCCACAGAGGAAGGGAGATGGGAGCGTGTTGTGCAGCACATAGCACAAGGAGTGAGGAATGAGAGCATCTGCCTTCTGAGCTGCAGTGCCATCATCCAGGCTGGCACTGCTTCCAAGCCAGACCTTTCTGTGTGAGGGGAAAGGATCCTTCCTTGTGCAATCTCTGCTTCCTGACAGCAGCTCTGCCCTGGCAGCACCGCGAGTTGGGAGCATATGACAAATGGTTGCAGAGGGACTTGCTAAAGTGAGAAGGAAGGCAGACTAAGCACGCTATCATTTTCCTCCAGCATTCTTGGATTTCACTCCTTCCCAGGGGCATATGCAGCCCCAGCGTGGGTTCAGGGGGAGGAATGCACCCCATCGTGTCACATCATGTTCCCGTGTCACATCATGTCCCCGTGTCACATCGTGTCCCCATGGCTCGTGGCTGCGGGCAGGGACAGCCAGGCACTGTCTGGGGGCCTGGAGCTGCCACACACAGTCAGGGAAACAGGGGACTTACAGCACCGGGCTGCTTACAGGTGAAATTCTTATCACAGCCAAGGGAGGGGGAATTGAAAGCAAACTGTTGGGCTGACACTGCTGAATGTGCCCCGTGGCTTCAGCCCATCCGCAGGGAGCAGCGGGGACAGGAGCTGACCTTGAGTAGCAATCACATCTTACCTGCTGGAGGAGCCTGGCTGTGGTCGGTCAGGACTCGCAGCATTCCCCATTTATAACAATTCCCTCCAGGCAGGTGTTCCAGTCTGTGCTCAGGGCTCGTTTCCTGTAGGATTGCTCTATCCTGAGCATCCCTGCTGTGATCCTGCCCAGGGAGGATGAAGAATCAAGCAGATCAGTGATGTTTTCCACTCTCAAAGGGTGATGGGGCAGTGGCACCACATCAGTGCCACATTTTAGGTTGCTGTTCTCCACCCTGTTGCTCCCCACCCTCAGTTTTCTGCCTTACAGACTTCCTAAAATCCATTGTAAGGGACGGTGAATGTTGGGAAATAGCAAAGGTGTTTCCTGGAACGGCCTGGACTATGAACACATCAACACTTGATATAAGAAAAGAACATGAAGGAGAGATGACCAAAGCTTCCGAGCTAACAGAGCTTAAATTAAAGTTGGTTTAGTCTACAACTGCAAGATGCTATGTGTCAAAACAGACCTACAAGATGAAGGGATTACACAAGGAAATTGCTTGTGCCCAAATATTTCACTGGTTCCTTTCTCAGCTCTCTGGTTTTCGCCCTCTTCTTCCATGCATGCCAACTTCATTTTCCTGTAAGCAGTCATTTTGGTTTGGGTTTGAAATAAGAAAATAGAAAGCTGTAGCAAGGGTAATTTTGGTGCATTCCCCATCTCATATTTTTCTGGTTTTCTTTGTCCTCAGCACCCTCTCTCTCACAAAATCTCTGCTATTTGTGCTTATAAAGCAACCCACTCATTTTCCAATAGTATTTCCACTCTCCAGGATGATGGGATTTTTGGACCAATACATTGTAATATTTAAGAGGAAAAAAACATCTTCTAAGAATTCTTCTTATTTTCACCTTTTGATGTTCTCAACTGCCTTTTTTTCCTGAAATCTGATGTGTTGCAAGACAAGACTTTAAGTATTTACAACCATCCCTAATAAACCGCTTCATGGATATTTATGAGGTGCTGTTTTAGCAGGCTGTATTATAATATTAATCAAAATCAAGGCTGCTGCTTGGAAACACTCCAAGAGTCAGATCTTTGCTGAAATCTTTCCAGGTATCTTTATTTTCCCCCATTCCTTTTGTTTTGTTGTTGTTGTTAATTTCCAGTGAAGTTATTTATCAGATGATATTTGAATACATATGAATACAGTTTTGACAGAAAGTCAGAGAATCCTGAAATTAATCTTTGTTTTAATGTTTATTCAACACTTTCATATTTGTTTTCTGTTTATTTTTAAAGGAAAACAGCAATATTATCAGGAAAGGGTACAAGGCACCCTGCTGTGCCACTAAAATTACATTGTAGGAGTTTATTGCTCACAACTAGAAATGTCCTGGCGTGTTCTGAACACTTGTGCAGGAAGCCTTGATGCAATTTTCATACCCCTCACTTAAAGGTCTAATGAATCCAGGAGACCAACAAGTGCATTTTCAAGTACCTGCTTCAGGTGAAGTATTGTTATTTCTGATGCTCAGCTTGAGACCTTTAACTCTTAATTGTCAGGAGATGTAAGGCAGGCTCTCACTGTGTTGAATGTTTCAAACCTCTGAGACAGAGAACAAGATTTAGTTGGTATTTTTCAGATTTAGTCCTTCATGATTTTCCCAAATTCACGAAGGTAAAGCCAAACCCACCAGACACTGGGCACACAAGAAACTGCATTTCCTGGTTTATGTGTGCATGTATTTCTGAGCTGAACGTGTTACATCCTTCCTCTTTAGCATGTTAAGTGGAAATCCACTCTGATGTGGTCAAATGGGAGCAAGACCAGAAATTGTTTCCATCATGTCTTGTTTTGGGTTCAGTACTCAGGGAAAACATGCCTGCTTTTGTATGAATATCCAGGTATTGGTGCAGAATTGCTGGGGATGAGTCCAATCCAGTTCTTAGTTCTCTGCTTATTATGTTATCATTTGATATATAAATATAATGTATATATATATATATATATAAAAATATAAATAAAAAAATTTTATTATATAAACAAATATATATTTGTGTATATAACAATAAACCAATTATTGTTGTTGTGTACAACCACAGAGGAAAACTCCACAATAAAACAAAACATCTACACATACTGTATGGGAAAGACTAGGGACATATGAAGTACAACCCAGAATCAAACCAAAGCCATTTCAGAGAATAAAAGGTCGATCATGACATATATTTAACTTCAAAATATTTTTTCAGCTGTGGTGATCTCAGCTCTTACCTGCAGCCCAAGTCATTAGGAACCCAGGGTGTCATTTTTCCTGCCTTTCCCTCCTCCCTTATCCTGCAGCCATTGCCATGAAGCTGCAGGTAGAAACAGAGATTACTGAGGGGCACTGCTGATCAGTTCTCACTGAAACACCTCCTGGATGTTTTATTGATGGTCAACTTTGCTCTAACAAAATATGTCGCTATTCAAGCGTGCAAGTTACCAAATTTATGTGGATGGTGTAGACTGCTAAAATCCTGAGCTGAACCCTCTGTGGAACCATCTGCTTGCTCCATCCAATAAGCTGATCTATCACAGCTGATCAATTGGATCACACAGAGGCTTCCTCTGTTCCTACCACAATGTTTTTGTAGAATCTAATACTGTAACATTTGGTCGATAGCTTTAGGGAACATCATGGCAAATGTATCTGAGGGCAGATGAAGAAGTCTGAGAAGTAATAAATGATGATGTTTAAATGGTCCTACAAGAGTGTTAGGAGTTGTCATAGTCACTCTTCATCTCTTACAAAGCTCATTTCTTTCATATTGAATTTAACTCTAAGGGCCCAATTCACCACTCCTTGCAGTGGTTTGATGTTGGTGTCATTCCATTGACTTTCACAGACATGCAACAGTGTGAGGCTCATGAAATAAGATGGCCCTTGGGCCTGAAGTCACACAAACAGTGCTCAGTCCACTGTCCCATTAGCTGTAAGCCCTTTTTGAGACCAATATGACTTGGGAAATATTTCTGTTCTGAGCAGGCTGGTGACAGGCTCTCAGTTCCCTCTGCAGCTCCATCCAGGAACTGAAAGGATAAGAGAAAGTTATTAAAACTCAGCTGTAAGGAAAGAGCAGCTCCCCAAAAGAGCAGCTAGAGATTGGTGGAAACCTCAGGAAAAGAAACATGTCTGTTTTTAGCAAAACCTCTGAGGTTTTTTACTGTTGTTGTTGAAATCAGGACATTCTCATTAGTGTTGTGAAATCAAGCCTGGCTGAAGTTTGGGGCTGAGGAAGAGGTGAGGGAAGGTGCTTTTAAGAGAATGTGGAAGGAAGCAGAATATCTTTGAGGGCAGGAAGGAGGAATGTACAGGGACAGATATTTTCTATCATCAGCCTGAGTTCCCAGCAGGGTGAGCTTGTGACCATTTGACTTACATGGAGGTTTTTGGCATAGTCCTTGTGCTCAGTGATGCCCCATTTAGTGCCCTGCATCATCTGTGCTAGAATAAATAGTCTTTAGGCATTAGAAATGCAGGCAGAGCATTTGTGGCTTCTCTTGGCCAGAAAGCCTCTGGACAGGGTAGTTTTATGTGGTCAAATCCACTCCCACCTGTGCAGCCTCCCTTGTGAAGTGCTGAAATGGCACAGGCACTCTTGTGCAGATCCTCTGCACTAACCTGACTTTCATCCTAATAGGTTGAGTGAAGAATTAAACTTTAATTGCCTGTGCCGACATTTCCAACTCTGCAAGTTTGCAGAGAGGGCAAACAAGGGAAGTTTTATGCAGAAATCTGCTCTGATTGACTGAGAGTGCATCAGCCTTGATGTATTCTTGCACCATTTTTCAGCAACAGAAGGAAAGAGAGGGATGCATTCTATCAGTCAAATTAACAGGACCAAAAGGCAAATGGAAAGGAAATGTCAGTTCATTCTGCAGGTCCAGTTCTTGCCCAAGTTAAAAGGAAGGAGTAAGGTTGGCCATCGTCCCCATTCTTGGTTTGCCATATGAAATAGGTAATTACTCATGTTGATTAAGACAGTTTTGCTGTGTTCCCATGCTGAAGTGTTGCCTTCAGTTCCAGTGTTGGACAGTTCTAACTGCAGTGCTGCAGAGAGCAATCAGGAAAAAGGCTGTATGCCTGACCTAAAGCAGCACCCAGTGTAATCCACGGTGTTTTATATCTTGAAATAATTCCGATTTGTAATTGTGGAAATTCTTTCATCCAGTGTGCCAAAGCGCTTTGAAAACAGCACAGTGAAGGAACTACACAGCATAGGTGTTGGATGCTTTCACATGGGTCAGCTCCTGTATATTCACCTTAAGTACACCTAAACTGAGGTCAGTGCCAGAGATACATTGCCTGGATTTGCATTTTCCAGATGCCACAGAGATGAGGCAATGATGAATGAACTGAGCCCTGCTGTACTTTGGAAGCTCTGTGTAAACTGGCTATGAAAGCCTGAGCTACACATTCAAAGTGCATTCTCTATTTCCAAGCACAAAAGATGGGCAGTACGGGGTTCCTTTCCCAGGGAACTCAGCTCTTTGGGACAGGATGAGTGCTTGTGCCCCTTGTAACCCCTGTGGAGCTGCCTGCTGGCTGCAGCCTGGACATCACCAAAAGTGGCTGGATTTTGAAGCAGAGGCCCTGCCGTCTCACAGTGCCTCTCAATAATCACAGCAGGACAAACTAACAGCAGAATCCCAGTAAAGTACAGTTCGGGCACCAGGGGGGTAGTTCTTAACCAGCTCCTTGCTCTCCTGATCCAGAAAGATGTTTCATGGGAGAGGGCTTTGGAGTGGATCTCCTGCTGAAGGCCAAGCTGCTCGGGCACTCCTTGGGAGCTAATTTCCCCTGCACTTTTGCCAGAGGTTTTGGGAGGCTGAAGATTGCACTGAGCCCTGAAATGTGCCCAGCACATTCCCCCTCCATTCAGAAGTTGCCTGCCATGGTCTATTCTCCCCAAAACCCACTTGGAAATTCAGCCTTTTTGCTTGAACACGCTGCAACAATACCAGCCTTTTGCACAGTTCATATCTGGGGCTGCTGATGCTAAAGGGGTGTGTTTCATCCTTGATGAGCCTGCTAAAAACAGGCACTCACCTTAAGGGTTTGACTGAAATCCTACAAAACTGAGAAATGCTAAAGGAGGATGTGCATCTTTCAAGCAGACCCATGGTGTGGTGGTGCTGCAGATAAGCCCCAGCCAGTGTAAGACCAGGGGAAGTTTCACTCCAGTGAGAGCAATGCAATTTGAGATGCTGGCAGCTGATAAGTGCAGGTGAGGCTGAAGGCATGTCTGCATCACTCCCTTGCAGTACATTCACAATATACTTTTCCTTGTAGGAAAATCCTGCAGATATATGCACCCTTCTGCTTTTCAGTCCACATTATCTTACTGCTAGTGTGCTTAATTATATCCTTTCCACAAAATCCTCCATTTTAACATTCCTTGGAAATATGTCCTACGACTTCTCCCTAAAAGAAAATGCCCTAAATATCTCTCCAGGCCAAACTTGAGAGCCCTGCATTTGTGCTGAAAATGCAAATGTTTTTGCTTCTCAAGGGAGATACCGCTGGACTTCAAGATTATCCAAAGTCTTGTCCTCTTATATCATGTTACCTGTATTTTCTGCTTCTGAAAAATGAACCCAAAGGACCTTTCCACACTTCAGTCAAAACAAACACTGGAAGAAGGCTGTCTCTTCATTGGGGGAAATTCTCACAGTTTTCCACATGGATATTGTTCATTTTTCAGTTGTGCAGGGAGAAAATCATGCAGTGAGCTTTCATTTGCACTCCCTGCGGTCACATCCCTTCCCACCTGCATTATTCTGGGATTATTTGACACTAGGTGTCTTTAATTTCATTTATTTACATTGAGGTTGGTTTAACTTTTTGATCATGGGATCCTATTAAAGGATACACAGTTTGCCTCTTTTGAGTCTGAAAGCATAAATAATATCCAAACAACATCAAAATTTCAGCTGAACACAAGACAAACACTTTCATAAAGCTGGTGTTGTCCTATAGTAAAGTCAAATAATCACATTGATTTTCACTTGGAATCTGGACTAACTCTTAGGGAATATATGTGGTAATTGATTTCTATGCTACAGTTGCTGCGGGGTTTATTTTCAAAATGAGATTTTGGGGTAGGTTATTTTTGTTAATTAAATATATTTAAAAGGACTTATGTTATCTCCTTGTTCGTATACACTGAATTTTCAATGACTTCTACTAAAATATTAGGGCACCCTCTGTGACAAATAACCCTTGTAAGATAAATCCTTATTTCTGTATTACTTCTCCCAGACAAAATCAAATATTACGGTTATTATTTGGGATCCTATTGTTTCAATGACATTTTAAGGACACCACATTATAATGAACCATATTTTCATGGGTAGGGTTCCCAATTTTTCAGCTGAGGTTGCAAATTTTGGCCTTTTGTTAAGCAACTAAGTTTCTGCTTTGACTAGAAGCTTTGGAGTAAAAATGACACAGATTCCACTGAGGGGTGGCCTTGATATCATCACACCTTCTTCTTCCAGCTCTTATTATTGCTCTGATCCTTGGCTCTCGTGGATATCAGTTGGATGTAAAGATGGATATTAAAATGCAGTCCCATCCTTCCTGTGAGAGTCTTCCTATATTCATCAAATACCTCCGTGATGGTTTCAGGAGATGACAGCACAGGAAAGGAATGACATCTAACAATTGATTGATAAATTGGACTAATTTTTAAAAGATGTGAGTTCCTGCCCCTGATTTGCCAGACTTCATAATGACTGCACAGGTAATTTGGTCTTTCTGGGCTTCTGTCACTCACCTTTAATGGAAGGAAGAGCATTCTTCTGTCTTGGAGAGAGGAAAGAAGATATATCTGAAATATAGCAAAGGAATAAACCAGGTAATATAAATATCTGATTAAAATAATAAAAAACAAGGCAGTCACCAGATTTTCCACTGGGCTTGCATGGAACCAACAGTCATTGACATATTTAGATGTCCCTTCGGGGAGTGACTTTAAAGCTTGTCATCTTCAGCTGATATACCCGAAGTAGGGATGTGTTCTAAAGATACTTGACATTTATTGAGACAATTATTTAGTCATCAAAGCATCTACCTACTTGTGCAAGGTAATCGACCCTTATCTTACTCAGGGGGCTGCAAACACATACACATCCCTTGCCTCTGTCTGCCAAGAGAATTAGTGCCAAATGCAGGTTTACAGTGCACAGGAGGGTTCCTGGCCCCCAGTGCTGTGTTTGGGCTATTGATGGCATCAATCATAGCGAATTCACTGTGCAGTTGCCAACCCTACTATGTGTTGATGGGTTTTTTGAGATATCCGACACCAAAACACGAGTACTCGAGGTCCTTTGCAGGAAGAAAGAGGTCTGGCCTGCAGGCTGTCACTGATGAAGAGAAATGCAACCCATTTATCACAGCAGAAAGGTGCAGACTTGAGATTTAGGCTTCTTACCATGTATAAAGATTTGATGTATGTTATTAGAAACTCCGTGCAAAGGCTGTATTTCATTTAAGCTTTTAGAGCCATCTAAATCAACTTCTTCAGCTTTGGGAAGATAAAGATTGTAAAACAAGTTATCTGAGCATCAGGAGGCCTACCGTGCTGATTTATACCTGCTACATACAGTAAGTGGGCAATTCATTGATAAATCACAAAGCTGATGCATTTCTTTAACAATTATCTGGGTATTTGGTTAGTGCAAGTTGAAACGAAGCAACATGAGCCTGTGTTTGCTTTTTGTAAGGTAAGAAAGAACCACAGGCAAACAAAAGTATTAAAAATGATTAAAGGCACCAGGAATACAAGGCTATTTTTCTCATGTTGGCAGTGCTTAGAAAAATGCCTGCTGAAGCATTGTTCATAGTAATGATATTGCCTATATAGATCAGGGTGTCTTACCAAGAGCAGAATGCATTTGCTGTGCCTTTATAAGGCTGTGTTTGAGAGTCAGATGGTTCTCCAGCTGAGAGTAGCTGGACATCTGGAATGAACTTCCCCACAACATTTTAGCTGCATTTACATACATGAGAACTATTTCTTCAGAAATACTCATGTGGATATAAGCAGGAGGTACAGAAAAAGATACCATGACTGTCACGGTTTTGTAGTTTAAATAGAAAAGATGTCTGCATTGTGCAATTTCTTTAGCTAGCATACAGAACCCCTTGCCACACTGACTCACCACCAAATAGCTGTCTTGGCTGTGCCAGTCAGCTGGGCCAGAGCTGCACAACCTCTGCACCCAGCAGGGTGGCAGGAGAGGATGTGGCTGGAACCACAGCCTGGGTGTCTCTGATTTCCCACAAGTGGAGGCAGCTATTTACAACTGCTGTGCATGCAGTTCTCAAATTCACTGCTCTTGTTAGAATGCCTTGATGGCCAAAAACCTCTTAAAAAAAAAAGAGAGAGAGAAAGAGAGACACTATACAAGCAATGGTTTCCTTATGTCTTTGATCTTTGTTTCTAAAAGAAATTATGGAAGGGAAGGGGAAAGGAGAAAATGTAATCATCTTTTAAACCCCAAGGAATAAGGTGCTAGACAAAGCCATAGCAGTATTTAGTCATCTCGCAATTTCCTCTGCTCCTTAATGAACTTGGCTAATTAAGTACTCCTTACATTGTCTGTGGAGCTGTTTGTCACTTTTCTCATAATTCTCCATTCATAGGGAAATGATGTGGGGGGATATTTTCACGTGGCTGGCTGTTATGCTCTTTGCAACACCCCTGGAACAAGCCCTAATCATTGTCTTCCTTACAAAGCTATTGTGCTAGACAGCTGGAAAACAAACGAATTCTGCCTTGCCAAGAGCCCTCTTTTTAAATAAAAATCGCTATTAAAGAAGTGTAAAGCTGTGCTTTAAGAGTTAACATCTGAGTATAGAAGGGTCCTCATATTTCCATGGCAACAGCTTAACATGATCAGTAAGTAGAGTGGACTATTTTGCTATGAGGCGTCATTAAAAGAAAAATCACGCTGGGAAACACACATGTATCATAGAATAAAATCTCTTCTCCTCCGTTTTGAAAACAGACAATTTCGTTGTTGCCCCATATTGATATATTGTTTGGAAATTGCTGTTCCATTAGAAATGCAAACAGTAATTTCCATGGCTTTTAATTACAGTTTTTGTGATTGCAGTGCTGTAAATTTAAAGGAGCAACTTTACGACAGAGGTAATGTGACAGCTGCCAGTAAACCTCCTATTTGCAATATGCATTGCCCAATTTTTTGCAGCAGGCTTTTGTTGGTGGTGTGTTGCCCAGCTCTCTGCGGTGGCAGGGCTGGGCTCAGCTGCCAGTTTAGTCATTTCTATTAGGAATATATTGATAGCTGGTGCACCAGCAGTGGCCAGCCTCTGCTGCCAAATCCATTAATTTTAAAAAAGGCAAAGGTCTACAATGAATGTGATGGGACGGATTTGCTGCCCCCCTCTGCTCCGTGTGTGTCACTCACAGGGTGGCACAGGAACATATATGGCGTGTAATTTGGTTCTGGAGGTTCTTGCTAACGCTTGCTCCTGAGTCCCACCACACACTCTGAAAGCAAGCAGAGCTGGTAGAGTGCTAAACTGCAGCTGCTTCTCCTCAGCAAGTCACTCTTTAGAACGTGGTCTGGATGGAAAGAACATCTGGAAGTTCTGGTCTGTTCTCTACTGTCAACTTCCATCCGAGTGAGGGAACTGACCCTCATTTGAGGCTGTGCACCAGCTCAAGAATGTCAAGTGTTGTTTTGCCATCCTGAAATGAACTAACCTACTTACATGTAATCATTTCTTTTTCCCCTAGGAATAAGGTGCTAGATAAAGCTGTAGCAGTATTTAGCCTCTCAATTTCCTCTCCTCCTTAATGAAATTGACTAATTAACTATCTTGTACTTAATTACCTGTGCCCCATCTCTAGGGTCTACAAAGAGATCTGGGCAGGCTGGATTGATGTGCTGGGGCCAATGGTGTGAGGTTCAACAAGGTCTTGCACTGGGGTCACCACAACCCCCTGCAGCTCCAGGCTGGGAAAGAGGGGCTGGAAACCTGGAAAAGGCTCTGGGGATGTTGGTTGACAGTGGCTAAATATGATCCCAGGTGTGCCCAGGTGGGCAAGAAGGGCAGTGGCACCTGGGCTGTGCCAGAGCTGGTGTGGCAGCAGGAGCAGGGCAGTGACTGCCCCCTGTGCTGGCACTGCTGGGGCACCTCCAGAGCTGTGTCCAGTTCTGGATCCCTCAAGACAGCAAAGACATGGAGGGGCTGGAGGTGTCCAGGGAAGGGAACGGAGCTGGGAAGGGGCTGGAGCAGCAGGAGGGGCTGAGGGAGCTGGGGGGGCTCAGCCTGGAGAAAAGGAGGCTCAGGGGGGACCTTCTGGCTCTGCAACCCCCTGACAGGAGAGGGGAGCCAGGAGGGGTCAGGCTCTGCTCCCAGGGAACAGGGACAGGACAAGAGGAAATGGTCTCAAGTTGTACTGGGAGAGGTTTAGGTTGTATATTAGGGGAAATGTCTTCATTAAAGGGTGGTCAGGCACTGGCACAGGCTGCCCAGGGCAGGGGGGGAGTCCCCATCCCTGGAGATGTTTAAAAGGGATGTAACTGTGGTTTAATGATGAACTTGGCACTGTAAGGGTTAACATTTGGACTTGATGATCTCAGAGGTCTTTTCCAACCCAAATGGTTCTATGACTGTATGATTCCCTGATTCTATCTACACAAATGACTAGTTCACTATCCCAATGTTTTTACAGCAAAGTGAGGCAATCAGTCCCCTTTACTTTCCTCTTCTTTAATTCCAGTTCCTTTTTTTCATGCTAGAACTTTGAAATCTGTTTCAGCTTTTGCGTGACATAGTGTTCTTTACCCCCATTTCTGTGTTTTCAGGTGATGTTATGTGATACAGGCCCCCTATGGAATAGAAATGATATTCCAGTTTTCTTCTCTCCTTGCACTGGTTCACAAACAGTGGACACAAGCTGTAGTACTGAACACTCCAATTAGACAAGATAGAATTTTATCCTCGTGAGGGTAGTTAAATATGGGTCAAACTCATGATCTCTGACATGGGTTCAATCTGTAAGAGCAGGGGTTCAGAGAGGAATATTTATTCTTGGAGATATTCAGAGCTTGACTGCACAATGACCTTGTTGGCCCTGCCAACAAGTGGCTGCATAAGAGACCTCCAGACTCCCCTTCTCACAAAATTCTTCTATTGCAGTGTTCAAGATCCTGTTCAGTTCTAATTATTTATTTCCCATACTTGTCATTTTAAACGTAAAATGCATCACAACATGGCTTGTTCTCATTAAAAGTGTAGAGTGGAACAGAATCTGGAAGCAGGTTTATTTGGTAATAAGAAAACATGCCCAGTTGTGTTTTTGCCAGGCTGGGCATCATTAGTGCCAGGCTGTGCCACACTGTGGAAGAAACATCCTGAGGCTGCAGGAGAGATAAATCAGTGCTGATACAAAGAGTGGGAAAATAAAGAGAGCAAGACCAGTTACAGATTGAACCTTGCATGTCAGTGATGAAAAAGTCCTCCAGAGTTACTTGAGCAGATGAAGAAATCATGCATGAAGATGTCAGTGTGTTTTTGACTGTAGAACATGAAAATCCATTTGTTTTAACCTCCCTTTGCCTGACTTGACTATTTCAGCAACAAACAGTTCTTGGCAGAACTGTTTCACTATTCATCGCACAGAAAAGACCTACCTTGGCCTTCTAGGTACTGATGTCATATAAAAAATATTATAATGGAACCCATTTAATACAGGAGTCAGAATGTGGTAAATGTGGAAAGTTATTCTCAACAGAAATAAATAATATTCTTTCCACTGCCAGGAAAGAAATAGCGTGTCAACAGACTCCATAAATCAGGTTGTGTCACTCTCACTTAATCAAATTTACCTTGACATGATTTTACTAAGTATCACCCATGTGTTACCTCCTGTCAGCCAGTATTTGCATCCTTATGCATAACAGTAATGCAGGTGACATATAGAACAGTCTCGTCTCTGGGACTCAAAATATATTTGTCACAGCTTATTGCTGTCATTTGGCACTTAATATTAGACCTCTTAAAGTTTATCTCCTATTAAACATGATGTTAAGGTAAGGGACCTACTTTATTTTCAGATATGTGATGAAGGAGTGAACACAGAGGTTGCAGTCTCCTTGTGCCTTACAGCTGTGTATGGGGCAGTGGGAGATCCAGGGGGCTGGACACAACCCCCCTGGGGTGGGATTGTCCACGAAACAGGGAAGGGACCCAGGGGGGATTCAGGTAAGCTCAGCTTTTTCCTTGGTTCTGCCATCGTCATGTTGAATGATGTTGTCTAAGGCATTTAAGGCACCCCCTGATGCTGTGTAACCCTTCATGTGCTTTCTGTGATTTAGTTGATTCAGTTCAACTGTGGCTTCAAAGGGACAGGGACTGTCCCATTGGTTTGTACCCAGGCAAGGAGTGTAGCTGAGACACCTGAATATACAATTGTATAGATAAGGACAATGAACAGTATCAAAGTGTATTACAGACCCCGATGCTCTCTAACCCATGCAGATCTTGTCAACTTCTATGCAGGATCTTTGCTCAGTTCTTCAAGAGTAAAGAGGTTAGATGAGATTTTTATTTCCTTTTTAATTCTTTTTTTTTTTTGGCACAAAGCTGTGTGAACTTCCTAGACTGTACTTGTTGATTCGAGCCAATTTTCTTTTCAAAATAAGGACTGATGCTTTTTTCCTTTTTTAAAAAATCAAGCATAAAAGTATTTCAGTTTCCAAGCCAAATTTGAATGCCCTTTAAAAGCCCTATGCTGACCCCAGGTCTATAAAAACGTGGTTTATGTAGGCCATCATCTGAGGGACACATTGCTTTTTGTAAGGAAATAAAAAAGGAGGCAATAAGTTGCAAATCCCAAAGCAGCTAAGTGAGAGTGGAGGAAAGTACCTTGGGTTTGCAGAAACTGTAAATTGTGGTTTAGTGATCCTGCTGGAACCTAAGGGAAATGAAAACAGAAATTGGTGTTCAAAATAATCAGAGGGGAAAAAAATTGCAAATAGTAGAGGGGAATGGGTTAAGGGTGCCGAGGTGACAAGACATTTCTGGAAGGTCTGCATTCTGAAAATAAGTGTCCATCACTGGAAGTGCTCTCAGCACCTCTGCAAACGGTGTCAGACCCTTCATGGGAAAGGTCCTGGAACAGGGGGAGCTGTGACAGGAGAACAAGGAAACTAGATGTCATGGAATTAGGAGGTGACAGAAGGCAAAGCAGGAGTGTGCCCCTCCTTTTGGACACGGAGAGAAAGCAAATACAGGTGTGAGCAGACAGAAAAAGCTGTGTGTTTCTGCCAGCTGAGCAGAGGGAAAGCACAAGAACAGCCAGTGCTGCGAGGCAAGCCCTAGGTTTGGCTCGGCTGGCCAGGGGAATATCTCCTCTAACACTGGAATTATTCCTTATAGTATCACTCCTTCCTTACACAATCCCTGTGGCTCCAGAAGCGACTCCAAGGCAAGGCAGCTCCAGCAAGGCGCTCACAGAGGCTCTGACACCCAACCTGGCACAGCCTGACGCAGGATGTGAACTCCAAACCTCCCTCAGCTCTCCATTTGCATTTTATACCATTTGTTGAATTTAAGTTCTGCTCACTGCTTCTGCAGTGCTGCCTTTGAAAGTGGTGTTTGCTTGTAACAGCAATTATGGAATATTCAATTTCTGTGTTTTACAATTCGGCTGAATTTTGTTCAAGAATATATTTCATACAGTGTTGTTTTTCTCTCTTGATTGGGAGATCTGGCCTATAAATCATATTTCCCGAACATCTAATCATCTAATGAGCTTCAGATTATAATTTGTGGAAACAGGTGCCCTTTCAGAAGGAAAAAAAATGACATTTATGCAAATATTTTTTCTAAAAATGAATTTGCTGTCTATTCATAAAAATGCAAGGAAACTTTATCTCCGTGGTTTCCTTGTTCTAATTCATTTCACAAATAAATTTAAGACAGCTAGCAAACTGAGAAAAAATTATCCTTGTTGAGGTGTTATTTCATTCAGTTTTAAATATTAATGTATGATGTTGCATCGTTATGTAGCACTCTTCACAAAGATGATATAAACCATTTGTTAAAGAAAATATGAAGCTTCTGAAATGTCTGCTCATAAATGTTTACAAGGGAGATCATAGGTAGAATTATAGGCAAGGCAAATGAAGAATAGATGAGCCTAGGGATTCCTGGGATAAGACATGGTTGGCAAGCAGCCCAAGCTGGATTTGTAAATGATGACCTTTTCTTCCTTGAAATGATAATATTTTTGCATTTCTAAGCCACACAATCCCATGATCAAAGTGCCTGTACCTTGAGTTTGGACATTAAGTGGATATGCATAGTGAAATGCATAGTCAGTAATCATAGAATGGTTTGGGTTGGAAGGGACCTTAAAGCTCATCTCATTCCCCCCTCACTTCCATGGGCAGGGACACCTTCCACCAGCCCAGGGTGCTCCAAGCCCCATCCAACCTGGCTTTGGACACTCCCAGGGATCCAGGGGCAGCCACAGCTTCTCTGGGCACCCTGTGCCAGGGCCTGCCCACCCTCCCAGG
>JAWWTY010000019.1:3903892-3950680 GCA_035222235.1 Margarornis squamiger | reverse complement strand
CAATCCCAGCTCTCCCAGCCTTTCCTCCCAGCAGAGCTGCTCCATCCTCTGACCATCCTGGTGCCTCCTCTGGACTCGCTGCAACTAGAGGATGGAATTTTTCATTGGCTCTACCACGATTCAGAAGAACTGCATGTTTATGAAATCCTAAATATCCACACCCTTGCTCTGGTCTGGCTGCTGGAGGGAGCACACAGGACTAAAACAGAGCAAGGACATGCTGAGAGCAGGGCAGGGAAGGGAGAGGACAGACTTAGTGTCCCATCACACAGCTCTGTTTGATGCTGCAGAGGGTTTCACAGAGTCTTTGCACACCGTGTGACTTATTCCAAGCGCCCTTGAGCTCCCAGACAGCCCAGGCTGGCACAGGGAGATCCCTGCTGAGACTCTCCTGTCCTCCAGGGCTGCACGTCCCGCTCTGAGCACACACCCTTCTGCTGTGGCATGCAGAGCCAAGGCAAACTTCTTTCAAAACCTTAATAAAGAGGTAGTGAAATGGAGCTTTGCTGTGAAATTCTCTGTCATAGAAATGAGCAGATGGGTTTTCTTACCTGTTGTCTTTGGGGAGTTGTAGGACAACGCCACGGCACATTGTGGGGTTTCTGCTTGTTTGTGCCCCGCTCCCCCGAGTTCCCCCTGGTCCATGCAAACAGCCTCTTGCTCACACAGCTCATTGTTGCCATATAAAGATTTTATTGAGTTTCCTTAACTAGATTTGGGCTTTATTATCTGTTTGCCAAATGACAGGCAATATTAATGCTAGTGTTTTCTGCCAACGTACAAATTATAGAACTCTATTTAATTTCACTGCAGCAGTTGAATTAATTGTCTATAATATGATATTAAGAGTTTTGCTACACACGAAGAAAAGCAAATTAAGGTGGCAATAAGCATAATTGAAATCCTTTACTTGTTTAACAGTTATTTTTTTTTGCATTCTCTTTATATGTGTTCTCCATAGTTTTGGTTGTCCTATTGTTAATTCCAGCAAAAACAAGTCTTCCAGATTTGTAGCTGTTTTGACATGCCACTGTTAGCTCACTGAAATGTAACAAGTGCAGAAGAGAACTTCTGATTGGATTCTGTTGCAGTATTATGCTATGCCTACCAGTAAAAAATGCAGAGAAAATTGAATCCTAAAATTATCTGCCTCTCTTCCATTTACTCTCCAAGCCATTTCTTCTATTTTTCAATTATCATCTGGTAATAAATGTGTCACAGTGCAAGATGAGACCTCAGTGGAATACGGTAACACTGAAGTCAGAATGGAAAATTCAAGAATATGCAAACTTGTTTGGATGCAAATTTGGTCATTATATTGAACCAAAAGATATGTGCTGGAGGAAGTAGTAAAGCTCTAGAAATTTCCTGTGCTAACAAAACAGTCCTCTCCCCATCTGCCACTGTGCACCCAGACATGCTTCTTCCAAGTGAATTTCCTGTTCTGGGACAGGTTATGAGGTTTATGGAGCATTTGATTCCCTCTGAGTGTTTATCTGGGAATTAGGTGGGGTGCACACAATGGAGAAAAGCCATGGTCTTTGGAATCAATTAAATTGATACGGTCTCGTGTACACAGCCAGGATTTTTGTCCCTTTAATCCTTTAAAACTCTGAATCCCACTCTCCGTTGCTACCTTTTCCTTTCTCTGAATTTGTCACCAGGAGTGTCACACACAGGTACAGGTCCCATCCTGCTGTTAGTCTCACTGTCTCCCAAGCCATTTGAATTTCCGAGGGGAAATCTTGAAAGAAGAAAAGATTTTTCAGACTTTCAATTTATCCTTAGCCTGGAAGGAAAATGACTGTAGATTCTAGAGCTTCTGCCACTAATTCTAAGGGGAACAGTTTGCCAGCGTTTGAATCACTAGAAAGCAGCTTGTGGGGACTCCAGATGTCATTTAGTCTCGTTGTGCAGAGCTCTCAAAACTCTCCAGAGTACCCTCATATGTTTTCAATGTGCTAGTCAAGGCTCGATGGCACTTACTCCTTCCAAATGTGTTTGTGCCTAAAAATGCAGCAGTTTGCCTGGATGATATCGTGGAGCTGGTAAGATGCTGGTTTGCAGCCCCTCCACTGCTTTACTGCTGGAACTGGACCGTACCCCCCAGAAAGGCACTGGTTCTGTGTGGCCACCATCGTGCCTGTGACACCTCTGCTCATTTCCTGCCCTCTTTGTGCCCTTCCTCTCATTCCCTGTGGACTCTTTAGTTGCTCAGCTCAGGGAGAGAGGAGCAGGCTTGACTTCAAAAGGTCAGCTCACCTTTTGAATCTTTTGCTAAATGAACAAGGTTGCCAGTTTCAAGCCAGCTTTAATAACAGTGGAGAGTATGATTTCCCTGATGAGCTCTGGCAAGCAAAGGTTCTGTCATGGCCCCTCCACTCCCCTGATAAGGACTTAAGGACCCCAGTTTGTTTATTTTTATGAAACAAAATATGATGTTCTGTAACATCATGTCTAAGTTCATCATCTGACTGAGGGAGGGATGAGCCTAGTGCATAGACATTGCTGTGTGTTTACACTGGCCATGAATAAATCTGAGCTGGAATTCCAAAGAGAGCTCCTCTGTTAGAAGAGACAGGACCTACAAGTGGAGGCTTTCAAGCTGATTGGAATATGTCCTGGATAATGCTGGGAAATGTGACAATGTGAGAGCAATAAGCTGACAATTGGGTATCACAGGAAGGTGTTTGTGTTTCTGAATTCCCAATGTGCTGGCATTCTGCATGCATGGACAGTGAGATCCTACACAGGTCCAGCATGAGGGCTCCAAGCTGTGGTCACTGGTGGGGAGGTCCAACCAGAAAATCGAGGTCATGTAGGGCAGCATGACCTCCCCAATGCACTGGGACGTGGAAATGCAGATTTCCTGCTGAAATCTCTGAATTCTTCACATGCTGTTGGATTTTGGACTGCGTACAACTTTCCTGCAGAGAACTGTGGATAACACTTTTTTTGGGTGGCTGTGCATGAGGAAAGTTCAAGGAAGAAAGAAAACGAATCTTTTAGTCAAATTTTCTGTCACATACATTCAAGATAAATCAAATTAAGAGAATAATGTGGGAACAGTATGACATTAGTAACATACTGGCCCTCCAATTTCAGCATAGGTCTTTCTGACTCACACCATGTCACCAAGAGATTTATTCTGAGGCATTTTACAGAATACATATGTACATTTTGAGAAGATTCTGGGCAAACCATTTGAAGTCCAGCATTTCCAAGAGTGGGAACTTAGTTACTTTATTTCTTTCAGCACTAGAGAGAGTCAGCAGAATGAGCCTCTAGAAAATCCATTATTTCTTATGAATTACATTCTTACTGATCCAAAATAAAACCAAAATTAATTTGAATAATATTTTTGATTTCATTTTCCAGAGTAGAACTATTATTAGATTGACATTCCTGGAGTTGTAAATATACTAGACTTGCATCTGAGCAGCTCTTTTTTTCTTCCTTCAGAAAGCCTCAGACCTTTCATTCACTGAATTTGAGAGTTTCCAGCTAAACCCTGAGAAATCATGTTGGACAAAACCCAGTGATGACAATAAGTCCCAAAGTGCCCCACGCTTCTTTCCCTGCCAGTGAGCTCAGTTACACAGGGGTGCCCGAAAGGGACACGTTCTCTTCAGCCAGCAGAGACCACATGGAGAGCTGAGAAAGTAATTCAGGCTCTGTGTCACTGCCTCCTTCTGCTGTGGCTCTCACATGTGGTTCTCTGCCTTGTAACCTGGATAAAGTTAGTCCTCCCTCAATCAGCCTATTTCTTCATTTAGCCTGGTAAGAGGCAAGTTAAAAGGAGGCAACCCAACAAAGTCCTTGTCCAACGCTATTATCTGCAAAGGCTCATTGTAAAGGCTGATTTTGATTTCATTTAAAGCTTCCAGCAGGAAAACTTCACACAGCAAGGTTGGAAAGACAGCCCCCTCACTATTGTTCTCCACTTTTGATTTGCTGTGAAAGGATGCTCTATTTTAGGCATCATGATTGTCTTCTTTTAAGGGCAATTTTAGGACTGTTCTCTTCAAGCAGAAGTAGATGGAGGTGGAGATAATAAATCCAGCAAAGTCCATTAAAAAGGTCTAATAAATGTTAGGGCTGCAGTATGTACTTTAGCCTAAGGGGATCAAGACCATTCTCTCTGTGTCTCTCTCTCACACACACGTTCCCTGATGGTAACTACATGAAGCACAGATTTTATTGTATTTATGTAACAATTTTAGCCTAGATCAAAACCAGGGAAAGGAATAAATATACACCTAAATTAAAAGAAGATTTTTAAATACTTTAGCGAAGCATTTTTTAATCTGACACCTTTAAGCCACTGCCTCAGCGGAATGGATCTTGAGAGGAGATTAATTTTCAGGAATTTGCTACCACACATATCTCATATTGTTTAAATGAGATTTGATTAAATACTTTTCAAGCTTAAAAATAACAGGATTGCTTGTAGAATCCTAATTCTAGCCCTACCTGCTGTACCTGGTGAAGGGGAGGGGAATAAAACACTGTGGGAGTGTAGCATGTTTGAGTTCCTTACAAGGAGTGGACTTCTTCCTCAGCATCCTCAGGAATTCACTCTCAGCCCTTGGTGGTTCCTCAGCTTTTTTACTCTCACTTTACAACCAGCAATTTAGTGGAGGATTTAAAAATGCCATAAATGAAAAAATAAACTCCTTTCACCTACTCTGTCAGCAAAAAGACCCATTGCTTACCATGCAGTTGCAAACAATGTCAGCTTGGACTTGGACTTATAGAGAATGGAAAGTAAGAGAATTCAAGGAAAACACCAAACAACCAAACCTCAAAAATCCAACAAAGAAACCCAAAAAACACAAAGCAAGAAAACCAACCCAAATTCCCCAAAGCAAAAAAAAGAAATAAAAAAATAATAATAATTAAAAAAAATCCGCCACATCTTGTGGGATTTCCAAATCACAGCAAAAGGAAAGGTTTGAATTCAGAGATATTTACACAAAGGAAACACAGGTGACTGCACATTTTTGTAGATACATTGGAGTCAAATACACACTGCTCCCTAAAATCTTAGTGCTGTGAGCCTTGAGGGCTGCTCACCCTCCAGACATAACCACTTCAAGGCTCTTAAGGCCTCACCAAAGGGGAAAAGTCTCAATTTTTTCCACATATTTAATGATGTTCATGAACAGCAGTTCCTTTCCATGACTTGAGGAAACTTCTGAAGAGAAAGGACATACATTTCAACATTTACTTGATAACTTCAGTAATGCATTTACAGATGGAAAATGTTCTTAGAAAGTTGGTATCTAAGGGTCCTTTCTTTCCCATTCATTGCCAGCTCAAGGAAAGTAATCAGGAACATTTTAAGGTACTTGAAGGCAACCTAAAAGGTATAAATCAAAAGGGATTAGGCTCGGTGGCAAATTATTTTGAAAGGTTTTTACTGTTTGGACACTCAGTTGTATGAAAGATTCCCACAATGGTGTAATTTCTTAAGATTTCTGGCATCTCTCTGTAAATTCTTAAAATGTACCACTTTTTTTTCATGAAAGTGAAATGTTCACTTTTTTTTGATTTCTAAAGTGAGGTTTTGAGATTGAATTCTAAAGTGAAGTCAGAGAGAAACTATTTGCAAGGGCCTGGAGGGACAGGACAAGGGGAATGGATTCAAACTGACAGAGAGTAGGGTTAGATGGGATATTGGGAAGGAATCCTTCCCTGGGAGGGTGGGCAGCCCTGGGACAGGGTGCCCAGAGAAGCTGTGGCTGCCCCTGGATCCCTGGAAGTGTCCAAGGCCAGGTTGGATGGGGCTTGGAGCAGCCTGGGCTAGTGGAAGGTGTCCCTGCCCATGGCAGGAGGTGGCACTGGATGGGCTTTGAGGTTTTAACCCAAACCATTCTGGGATTCTCTATCCGAATCATTCTGTGTGCACATCTCAGTATCCCCATCCTACGGTTCTTTTTAAATTCATTTCTTCTTCAGGAGAGTCTTACTCTGATATGTTTTGCAGAAGAGGGTGACAGAAAGCATACAAATATCCTCCCCAAGCACAGGAGCAGGAATACAAGAGACTCTTCCTTTGAAGAACACATTAAGCTGTGAATTACAGAGTCCACAGGACATAAGATCTACCTCTCTGCTGCCTTCAGCACCCTGCTCAGCAGCTTATAGATGAGGATATAAAAGTGCAAGGGAGAAAAAGCACACATACTGAGGCCAGGAAGATCTGTGCCAGCCACAGGTTCCCATGTTTGTGTTGTGCTAGGGAACATTTAATGGGTGACATTTAGCTGTGAGTCATTTCTCTGTGACTCTGTAGGAAAGCTCCACGGAGAACGCCCCGATGTCGTCAGCAGAACTCGGGAAATGAGCTCAGTGCAAGTGATGAGGAAACCTTAAGGTCACACCAGCTGTCCCTCCCAAAGAGAGGACAAGGCACAGATGAAATGAGGTGTCCAAATACACACAGGATACACCAAATTTTCGTCTTGGTATCTTTTCTTACTCTTCAGCTGATGCTCTGCTATCAAAGCTTCCCTTGAATCTCTCAGCATTTTCCTCACCTTGGCATATCAAAGCTGTGTTAGACTGACAGGGTAAAATACACCTTTTAACAGCAGTTGGGGTTGGTTTTGCCTCGGTGTGGTGGGAACATCATGGCTTTTCTTATTTGAATGAGTTTTCTGCCCAGACAGGCCACTGACCAGTCTGTTCCTGGCGTGGAGCAAACCTGTCTCAAGGGCATGAGCACTTCTTAGCTGAAATTTTGGTTGCCACACAAAACTTGATGTTGTAAACAATGATAACATAACGTCTTTTTCTTTTAGAAATCTCCAATTCAGCACTAAGTGGCTGGAGGGGCCTCCCATTAATCATTCAGGAGTATCAGAAGGAATATTCAATTACAGATGTGCTCTGGGACACTTTAATATTTCGAAACATGACAAGTTTCTGGTGATTGTAAATAGTACACAAGTGACACATTCCACTTTAGGCAATAAAACAACAAATAATGCAAACTGATATAAAGTGATTAAACTGGATTTTAAATACCTCTGAATGAACTTTATATTTCTGATGTGTCGGGATGATGTTTGCAAATACCATTAGTGAAAACAGAAGTTTTGTTGTTGGTTTGTTTTTTTTCCCCATTTCTCTTTACATATTAAACCTCAGGTGATACCCAAGCATAGGGATGCTATTTGGATACCCAGGTATTACTATTTGTATACATACAGCTATTTAATTACACATGTGATTACAACTGGATTCCATTTGCTTTCAGAGAAGGGATCAAGACTTTTAATTTAAAGAATCTTTTTTTACTTCACATCCCATTTTACCACTACATTTGGCAGATTCTTCTTTTCTGCTCACCTCAGCTCCATGGCCTGGGTGTTCAGGCTTACAGCACAAACAGTGCCAAACTTGGCTGCTTTGAAGTAAAAGAAATAAAAGAGAAATATCAAATAGTCCGACAAGGTATTGTTCTGCTTCTGAGGATTTTAATAATTTTACTGCAAGGCATAAAATAGACCCCTAGTTCTCACACCTGTGATACAACAAGTGTTAAAAAGCACTATCACAAATGGTTGGGGTTTTTCTTGTTTTTTTTGCCCCAAGAGACTAATAACTTAATTTCTGGGAAAAAAGTGTCCTTTACAGGATTTTTTAGGACACTTATGGGACTTCGATACTGTGGTCCAAGTATTACAAACAGTGGCATAGTGGTAGATAAATCAATGACGCTTCCCAGTTCAGTGGGTATAAGAAATAAATCAAATTCTAAATCTGTGTAATTATGACGGGAAAATTCAATTTTATCTGCGTTTGTGCTTTGCCGAAGGCAGTCAGACATGTGTTGCAATAAGTTTTTTGATTATGAAACCACTTTTTATATTATAACATTTTTATTTACGCCCTGACATTTTTTATCCACGTTTTTAAAGACATTTTTACCTACTTTTTTTTTTCTTTGACTTCTCATTGAAAAGGGTGGCAATGACATTATGTTGCCCTGTAAAACATTGCAGAGAATTCTAACCTGCACGTCCTGAGAAGCAAATTGATCACAAGCTCTTAATAATTGGGAAAAAATCGACAACTCTGAGACATTCCCAATCATTCCTTCCTGGAAGCTGCTCACTCGATAAATCCATCTCTACCTTCTTAATGCTCTGAGAAGTGTAATTAGTATAAGGCTCCCCTGCAAGGCAAAGATGGATGGGTGTGTGGAGGATTCAGGCAAGGAGGAGAGGAAGGAGCTATTAATGTGGAGCAGGAGCAATCTGCAGCAGCCACAGTCAATCTTCTGAGCCAAACAGCTGATCATTAAAAGTGTCTGAGACACTCAAATCATATTTGCTGTAGTAAACTCTTCCCACTAATATAAATTAAAGGCACTTCTCACAGCCCTAGCATTTCTAGAGTTCTTTTAGGACCAGATAATGAAAATGGCAGAAAACAAACCAACTCAGTATTGACTCGGTGTTGAAAAACCTAGTTTTATTTTGAATACCTTCTAAAGATAAATCATGTTGTTTGCAAGAGAAACAGTTGGAGGCATTTTATTCCGGGTCATTGAAATACTTTATTCCCTTAAGAGAAACATTTTAGTTTCAGCTACTTTGAAGAGAAATCTTTTGACCATTAACCGGCAAAAATCTAAAACACTGAATTTATTTTTTTTGCTGATTAAAACAAGCCACTTCAATTATTTTCTTTTTTATTTTCTCTGTTGCTTGAATCATTTCCATTAGCATTTTGTCTTGCCCCTAGGAACTGCAGAGTGGTGGTGTCCTCACCCAGGCAAACATGCCACCTGTATCACCACATTTTAGAAGAAAAGAGTCACTGTTGACTTCTTCAGGTGGTTCTAGAGGTTTTTTTGACTCCCTCGTGTGACTTTGCCAAAGCAAAAAGCCTGTTTTTTTTGTATTTGGATGGGCTGATGTGGGATGTAGGTGCAGAACTCAAATCACAGCAGTTCTGGGCATTCCAAGAAAGAAATGAAAAGTTTAGGAGGAGATTCTGCCAGAGAAATTAGGTATTCCCAGCAGTAGATAGAAGCTGGATGAAAAAACTCCTGGCTTAGAATTTCCCATTTAGATGCATCAGCTCTGCCCACATCCAATTTTAAATCTGACCCTGAAAATCCAGCCTTCAGTGAACTTCCCTCCTGAAAATAAGTGAATGGGATGAATATCTGTTGCCAAGAGGAGCTATTTTGAAGGATGCAAATGGACAGGGTGACAAGGTAGAGGTTTCTAGACACAACAAGAGATATATGACTTTTATCACAATATCAACTGATGTTTTTATAAATGGCCTAAATTTCCACAAATATGGTTTCGGTCCTGCACTCCAAATTTGGTTCAAGCAGTCCCATCCTTCTGGAATCTCTGCCTAATTTGAGAGTTATCTTTTCTATCAGTTCTACTGCAATAATAGTTCTTCTGCTTCAAAATTTAATCCATCTTAATTCAAGAAAATGTCATTTTAGTGGTAATCTCTGGCTCCATATGATGCCCTTTAGCTTCTCTTTCTTTCTGGCAGGATGACAATGTCAGAATTAAATCCTATCTTTGGCCAGTGCTTTGCCTATCTGCAGCTCTTTGAATGAAAGCCCAGATTTTGTTTTATTTCTCTATGTTGCCTTTTTTTCCTCCATCTCACACGATTCTCTGTGCGTAGGGAATTCAAAAAAGCAGTAGATTGATGAGAGGCAGTTAGATTTTGCCTAAAGCATAACTTAAAAGGTAGTTTTTGGTAAAAACCAGAGCGGTGATGCCTGGTTGTATCTAGCCTTTTAATTCCAGTTTGGATTCTTTCCCCTTGTCTTGTTTTGGCAGGTTCTGAATAACATCAGGTCATACTAGCTGGAGGGCTCAGCTGCTTTATTTAAATGAAGCAGAGATCTGGGCCCAGCAGGCTGACTCCCTCTTCTGACCCTTTTCTGGTGCTCTTGTGGTGGCTGCACACCCTGTCTCGTGTTTATATTGCATTTCCATTTCTCACAGAAGAAAATATGCACAAAGGCTAATGCATAATATTTCAAGAGGTTGCATTAGAGACCACATACTGCTAAAGACAGGTCACTGCCCAGCCCTCTCTGCCCCTCGGAGCTGTGTGAAACACGGCCAGAACAGGTTACACCAAGCACAGGATTCACAAAAAAAGGTTAATTGCTTCTAAATAGCCAAGAGTCTGATGTCTTACCTTGCCCTCTGAAGGCCAGTGAGAGTGTTCTCATTATGCAGCACCTCTTCCTTTCCTGGCCTTCACTGTGTGTGTCTTTGCTAAAATTCCTGCTGAGAGGGTTGCGTGGTTGGCAATTTTGAAGTCAGAACGTTCCTCCTTGTGTTTATTTGGTAGCTGGATTTAGTTATTAATAAAAGAAAGTTGTTGAGTTTCCACCAGGGCTTTAAAACTGCTGCTACTTCAAACACTGCAATGAATATTCCTTTTTCCTGTTGCCAGTGAAATTAAGGTACAACCAGAGCTTGGGTCTTGCTAAAAATAGGGCAGGTAGTGAGGAGTCCAAAAAACAAGAACAGGGATTTGGACCAGCAGTGATTTTCAAGTAGTTGGTCAGCATCCTCTGGGAGTCTCATGGCTGCTTGTTAAGGGATGACAAAAGGAGAATTAAAACAAATAAAAGTGGTTTTCAGCAGAATTGCCCTTACTGTATGCAGGTGTGAATTACCCTCAGCAGTTTGCAGTTCAAATGTTTCCTCTGAAGCCAGCAGCTAATGATGAATGTGCTTTCTTCATCTTTCATTGCATGCAGTACTCCAAGAAAGAACAAAAAACTGCCCCTTCCCTCAATAAAGAACTTAAACAAAATTCAGACCCTGAAACACGAAAAGCAAGATGCCTAACAGTGGACTAACTCAGCTGAGAGCATTCCTATAATGAACTTAATTACAGGGGGAATTTATAATTATTTTATATTGCTCTTAAAAAAATCCGGTGTTGAAGACTCTGCAGGGAATGAAGAGTCTCCAAAACAAACTGCTGGCAACATTTAATACATGCACCGAAGAACAATTATCCCCTTAAGCTTTTGTAAAAAACAGAGGAAAGAGAAAAACAGGGAAATCATACACTGTATATCATAATATAGTTGTGTGCATAATTGTAATTATTAAGAAGGAATTTAAAATCATCTGCTATCCCTCTCTCCAGTGTTGTGTGCATTCTGAGTAGTCTTTAGCTGCGTTATCGTGCACATAAATGCACAAAGACATATATCAGCCTTTGTGTGTGAACAAAGATGTGAATTAATAGCTCTTGTCTCAGGCTAAGGCTCATCTATTGTCTGAATCCAAGCAGGTATTACACAGCGAGGATGCCACTGCAAACACAGTGACTCCGAGGAGCCCAAAGTGGTGAATCTTGGTCTCACAAAGTGTATCTCAGATTTGGATTTGGCCCCAGGTCCTGAGAGCTGCATCGCGAGCGAGTGCAGAGGGCTGTGTGTTGAGAGGACAGTGCCCCCCTGAGTGCCGTGGCCATTGGCCCCCAGGTATTGGTGACACAAATCTGAAGGATTAACCTGTCTCCTTTGCCACCTTTCCTATTTTGTCTCTGCCCGTGGATGAGGCAGCTGCTCCACTGACTTTATGGCAAACCTGGGGAAGAAGAGTAATGCATTTGCTTGCTGCGAGTTAATCGTGAACTTAAAAAACCTACTCCCTGTGCCCTGCCTCTTAAAAACAGATATTGCAAATTTGTATTCACTCTTTTCCTTCTTGAATTCTTCATGGGCGTTGTGAGCTTTCCCGAGATCCTTGGGGCTTTGCATCCATCCTAACATATGGCAGGTATGTGAATCTCTTCTCAAATTTATTGGAGTTTATGTGTGACTGGGAGCACTTAGCTGGCTGAATTGCTGAATCATGGAACAATTATGGCAGGAATTCTCTGGTTTCGTGTTTTCCTACAGATGATATTGTACTAGGTTGTATTCACTTCAGCTCTTGGCAGGACTGCTGAAAAGTAAGTTACAGCTGTTGCCATCTGGTAACTTTAGCAGCAATTTCCTTCACATGGTTTTGGTGCTTGATAATTCTTTGTTTACTCTATACCCGTAGCCTGATCTTCAGTCACCTTTCCACTGTTGTCTTCTTTTGTCCCTCTGCTAAAGGCTCGTTTCTTAAAATGGAGCCAAGGCTGACTTGGGGAAAAGGTGCAGCTTCCTCCCCCAGGCAGAAATGGATTCTCTGCTCCCACAAAAAAGGTGAGGTTGAAGCCACGCTCTTGCTTTCTCCTCGCCAAACAACTGCCCCAGTCACTGCACAGGGTGGGAAGTCACAGCACCCAAAGGAAAGCTGAACATTCCAATGGATGTTAAAGGCAATAGGCAAAAGGGTGTGGAAATCAAAAATGATGCCAGTTTATCAAATGTAGTGGCCCCCTAAACACAGGACACGTCTGAGCTACAATCACTTGAGGCTGAGAAATATCTGGGCGAGCTTTGCTGTGTGTCTGCTCTGTGTCAGCTGCTTCTGGAGCTGGGGCACCGGCGGAGAAAGACCTTTGGTTTGTCCCGGTGTAGTTCCCATTATGTTCATACACTGAAAATCAGCCTCTGAAATTGAACTAGAAAAAAAAAAAAGCAGAAATTAAAGGAGAGTCATCTGCCCATCTCTGTATTTAAACAGGCAAGGTTAATTGACAATTGACATGCGTTTACAGTGCTTAAGCAGAGCAGGAACAATACTTGAGGACTGCATTTCTATCCTGCATCCTTTTAACTTTCTTCTTTTTCCATTCATCTAATGTCAAATGAGATTTTGAGTTCTTTACACAGCTGATATGAGAAAGTTTCTGCCTCTCTCTCTTCCGTTAACTCTGAATTTAACCTCAAAATTCTTTAAGCACCTGTCCAGTACCATCTTCCTGACTAATGTGCCAGAAGAACATCTCACCGGTGCAGCCAACACAAAGCTGCACTCATGACAAATGGGCTGCTATTTTGTGGAGCTGAAGACTGGAGTGCAACAGATGATCTTGCTCAGTGTGACAGTTTGCACAGCCACTGGAAATTCTGTCCTCCAGAATTCTGCTAAAGGCACAGCAAAGCCTGCAGAAAAAAATAGCCCCTCAGTTATGGTCTGGCAGGTTTACCTTTTAATTTGACTCATGTCCCACAAGTGTTGTGTGCCTTAGCTGACTTCAGGCATGGGAGCTTTAGCAGTAATTAGCAAGGACTTCTACCATTAGTCTCTGACACTCTCTTTGCAAAGCCACACAGGGCTTGGAAAACAGGAGCAAACAAATGGACGGCACAGGCGTGAAAAATGTACAGTGGGCAGAGTTCACCTGTATAAAAGACTACTTCAAAAACTGTCTGGAAGATGGTTACAACAAATTACTCCCCTCCCCAAACTCTCAGGTAGGCAGACTTATCAATCCAGAGGGTGAACTTGGAGGTTAAAACAATGTGATCTGAGCTGCAGGGAAGACAGATGGCTGGTTGGGAAGGAAACTTTGGGGGGAATAACTTTAACCACCAAGTCGTTCCGCCTCATCTGATCCCACACACAGCAGGAGCAGCCTTGCATACATCTCTGTTTGCTCTCCTACCTCCAGCATGTAGGAGTTGCTTCCTAATTTCTATCACGTCCATTTGATGAAATTTTATAATGGTAGTTTCCTTTTGCAGCATTATAGTATCATATCTTATTAGGGACTTTCCTGTTTTATTAACCTGGATAAATCCTGCCATAATAACAGGTGTTATAAGCCTTGCAGTGCAATTTACAGAAGATATTTCCAAGCCAACATGAGGGTAGCACATGGCTGCCCCAATGCTAACACATGGAAACCTGAGCGGTGCTCAGTATATTCCTTTAGGAGCTTTTGTTGGGTCCAGAAAGGACAAAGGGTGGTGCAAGGACTGCTGCTGTTGTCACAAGCAGTGCCTTTATCAAGTCTAAAAACTCTAAGGCTAATTTTTATATAGCAAATAGAGTATAAACACAGGGGGTTTTTTTGGTTGTGTGAAGCCCTGAAAGTCCTTATTCCTTGTTAGGAATAAAGCAATTTTTGCTGTGGAGAGAGGAAGGAGGGAGAAGGCACCGTTTTGGGTAAGGAGCAATGAGTAAGCAGCCTCAGCAAAGAGAGCTGTGTGTGACTCACAGTGCATCTCTAAACTCCAAAAGGTGTTATTTGTCCTTCAGATTCGAGCAAACAGGATTAATTGGGCTACAATGTACAGTCATTTGTCCCCTCCATTTTTCCACTCACCCACTTCCCCATGTTTTCTCTCTGCACATCTTGAAGAACTTGCACACCCCGGTGACAAAGTGCCCTCCTCCCTCATGCTGCCATGTACTGCTGCACCAGCCAAGCCCCCACGTAGTTCTTCAATCAGCCAGGGAACAGCAAAGGAAAATGCCATTAAAGGGGTAATAGTGGATTACAGTGAAAATGAGGAAAATTAAGGCACATTTTTCTAACAAATTTTCCTAATGAATAATGCATTTCCTAATAAACAAAAGGGCTGCCAAGGACATGACAGATTGGGGATATAGCACTTGAGTTATTGAAAGTGGCAGACAGGTCACAACTTTTATTCATGTTAATAGCTAACCACCTGTCAGATAAATTGGGAAGGAGATACCTCCCCAGCAGTGCCAGCAGGCACCTCTCAGAGCTGTGAGGAGGCACCAGGAGAACAGCCAGCCTGGAGATATCCTGCTGGCAGCTCAGAGACGTCTGCTCTTCTCCCTTCTGTATCTATATGGCAATATCTGAGGCTTAGGAAAGCACTGAATATGCTGTTGCTGGTTTTGGTAGATAATCTTCAAACAGCCCCTACCTGTTTGTGGCAAACACAAAATGGAGCTTCCTCTAGAAAGAGAGATCATCCCCTACAGAGCCCAATAGTGATCTGCACAGCTCTGCAGCACAAACTGCACATGCATTGGTGCTTATCAAACACTTGGCAGCTCAGCCGGTGCCCTCAGAGATAACGAAATCTCTTGGAGACGTGAATTATTTGCACACTGTATGCCACTTCTTCTTGCTTTATGTTGGCAAACTTGTATGGATTGTAAAAGATATTTCCAGTGTATTTTCCCCTAGTTAAAAGGAAAGCCAGAACCTATCTGAATTCCCAAAGGAAAGAGATGTCCCCTTCTTTGAAGGGATGCCATAGGTGTTTTCAGAAAAGGAGGGAAGCTCTGCATAGCTCTCAGGTAACTGAGCTGATCAGATAACTGATCCATTTCGAGCAGCTTTAATTTCAGTTTCTTCCTCTGCCTGACAACATTTGAACCTACCCTACCATTAAGGACTTACAGGATTGATTTTCATCTTACTCTCCATTCTGCTGAAGCTATTTCACTTTACACAGAATAATTAAATACTCTGCAAGCCACGGAGAGAGAGAACAAGAGTGCATATTACCCTACAGCCCCATGATTAGTGCATTCCGATGTGAGCTGTCATCACAGCTACTTGTGCCTACTGTTCCTTTAAAGGAATGCCTTGAATCCAGCATTTTCACTTCCAGGTGGTGCTTTAAACCCCAGACTAATGTGACACCAGCTGTCATATCAATTCACACCCTGGGATTTTTGTGAGCCCTTGCTCGTGAAGATATTTCAGGAACTAAGTTCTAGATTAATCCCAACCTTCTATACTTACCATAGGTGTTTCAGGAAGGACTCTTCTTGTACACAAAGGGAAGGGAAAAGTCAGACATCATCAAAGCACAATTCAGACATCATCAAAGCACAATTCAGGCCTTAGGTAGTCCCACTGCTTTCTGAAGGTGTCTCTCTTCACTCACCGTGGGAGAGGTTTGGGTGACTGCTGTCCTTTAATATTAGGAAGATAGCAATTAAAGCTTTTTTTTTTTTTTAGCTTTTCCCAAATTTATTAAAAGTACACAAAGCACAGTGGTGTCCATAGGAACTTCTTGACCTGGGAAAGGTACTGGGCAAATAGAATCTGTTAAATAAAATCTGTTCTCCCTGATAGCTGGATTTTGCCTGAAGAGTAACCCCAGAACTTCGTTCATGGATGAGTGTCCTGTTCCACAGAAAAGGTGGCAAATGGTACCCCAACCTAAACCTTTAAATACCTGCAAAAGAAAAGCTGCCCCATTGTGTTCTTCTGGCTGTTTCTCAGCTGGGGTGCTGATACTTTCTGAACGTCACAACACAGCCAAATAATCAACATATTCCCAATGACACCGTTTGCCAGTAAAATAACTCCTGCTGCCTAGAGAAGTGGCAAACCCCTCAGACTGAAGCACTGTACATAAAATCTCAGCACTTTTGTTTGCTGTGCCTGTGATTGATAGCAATAAACTTCGCTTTCGTGGATGAGAGGCTTCTGTGTAAACACTTGCAGTGCATTATAAAGATGAACATGAAACTGCGCGTTCTTCACAGAGGCTTTTTCCTGGTTTTGATATGTGTCCTTATGCCAGGCTGTCTCTGGCATATTCAGAAATTCAGATACCATATGTCCTTATGATCATCTTCAAAACTTCCAAAGGCACGCTTGCTCTCTTCAACAAGCTCTTTTTATTGATAAGTGCTGCTGCTGGGGCTGCATCTGCTAAAGGCAAGTGTGCCCAGCTCCAGTGACTAACCTCCTTTGGCTTCATGGTATCTGCAAGGTCACCTGGGGAAGGATGTGAAGACACTGTCATCCACCTGGATACTGCTCTAGAGGCAGACATGAGGCAAGTGCATAAACTGTTGGAGAGAGAGATGCCATGATTCTCACAGATTTGTAGATTACTTTGCTTGCTCTTTAGAATTAGAGAAATTTTCCTTAGAACTGATGATTTAAAAAACAAGAAAAATATGTACAGTTTGGTTTGTTTCCCTAGAAATCCTAGAGTCTAGTTTCAATGTTGCTGCAAAACATGTTCAGCTGATGAGTATATTTGTTTGAGCTGGAGAGAAAAGACATACAAGACCATCCTCCACACACCTCTATCTTGTGTTTATGGATAAAAGAGGATGAGAGGTGCAGCTCCTCTTTCTAGCTCTGTTTCTGTTTCCACCACCACCCCTCACCCCTTTCTCTTTCTCCCTCTGTCCTACAAAAAATTGGTACACAGGCAGTGAGTCCCATTTATATAAAAATGCTCCTTTCCATCCTATCTGGAATAGCAGAAAATCCCAAATGCCTCTCTTGAGTCATTTTTGGAACTCCTCCTGGGGAAGTAACATTTTGCTTGGGGCTGGGAGTGAATTCTCATAGTCTTAATGATTTGTCATCAGTTATCAGAGAGGATTTGGGGATTTGGACTGCTTCGATAGAAATGCTTTAAAATAAATAGAACTTCTCTATTTTAAGTGAGGAACATTAGCAGATTAATGCATTGCTGAGTGCCTATCATTTGCTGTATATTGCAAAATACAGATGGAAACGGCACAATCTCCAGTGTTGTTAATTGCTATTGTTAATGCTTTTTAGTCAGTACATGAATTTCAGTGTAAACAGCACTTTCTTTTGCTGCTAGCTTCCCAGAATATTTGCATACAGCCATAAATTCCTTACTCGTAAAAAACTCGATTAAACCCAATGGAAGATAATATGATGATAATACATCAGAGGCTTTTGCTAACAGTAGAGGAGAGCACAAAGGAGACATGGCAAACATCCTTCTGCCTACTCATCTCTCTTGCTGTACTCTCACTTCAGTTTAAGGTTTTAAAAATATTCTTTTTTTTTTTTCTTTGGGAAAAGTCAATAATTGGAAATACAGTTTATCTGATAAACTTTCAGCATTGAGTTTGTGTGCTATCATAAATGGATTTTGGCTAAGTTTTTTCTGCACTTGCCCCTACTTTCCCTACAAGAAGTTCCATAACCTTCAGAGCAGCTACTGAAGGTGCTGGAATAACACAGGTAGGTCTTTAATGGCATTCAGGAGAATCAAGGTCAAGCAACAGAGTGTTTTTGTTGATAGAGGAACAGCTCCAGGACAAGGCATTTCTGTGTTGATTGTATTACCTGTGATTTTTATTGAACAGACTTCCCAGCCTGGGTCCATACTGTTCTGTCTTTAACATATACACCACTTTATACCATTTAAATATGAGATATCTGAGCTCAGAGGAGACAAAATTAGATAAACCCACCCCTGGAAGATTCAGAAAGTCCCAATTCAGAGGTGGATAACCTCAGCCTTGGAAGATTTTAAGCAAACTAGCTGTGGATACTTCCATTTTGAAAGGCCAAAAGATGGATGAGGAGACATACTGCCAGACTAATATTTGAGAGATCACCCCATAACTTACAGACATTGTACCTAACCACATTTGAACTATTTGGTTATACTTCCCTCTTGGTTCTCTCATTCCTGCTGGGGCTGGAGAAGCTGTACTTTGGCCTGAAGCCGTTTGGTGTGATTACATTTATTCAGGGTTTTCCATCTCACTTTGGTAATTATTAGAGCCTCTTGTATTCTCAGGATAACACACTTTGCCCTGGGTGCTTTGCCTTAGTCACTATTCCTTTCAGAGTATGTGTCAATTCAAAGGGAAGACACCTTTGTCCTAAATTGTTATGGCTCCTGCAGTTTGACCAAGCCTAACATACAGACTCTATTTCCAATAAAATATCAAACAACACTCCCTCTGAGTTCTGGGCCAACATGTTCTTGTCAGAAAGAAAGAAAAAAAGAAAAGAAAAAAAAAAAAACCAAAACCAAAAACCCAAACCATCACAGTGTCCAGAAAGGCCAATTTTCAAAATGATGGACTTCATGCTCTAAATAAAAAATATGAATCTGAAATGGAAATAAATTAAAAGGTCTAATTGGACAAAAATGCAAATCTAGGACGAATGTCTCCAGTTTTATGCACTGTTCTTCAGCTAGAAGTGCAGGCAGCTTTTAATGGCTAATATATTCATTTCTTATAAATATTTTTCCATATTATGCAACTAAAGACTATCTTTTAAATGGAAAACTAAACAGCCGTGAGTGGAATCTCTGCCCTGAGAAATGGCCAGCTTAGCATGCAAGCAGCAGCGCTGTCTCACATTCATCTGAATGCTTGCCATCTGGAACAGATGCATTAGTTGTGGCTTCAGAAATGACTTGGTGGAGGAGAAGACCTTCCTCACCCTCAAGATTTCACTATTGCTTAATGGGGCTCCTCGTGTGAGCGAGGTAATTGTCCATTGAGGCCAGTGTTTTATTCAGCTGTCATGCTCACTGTGTGCTAGAGCCTGCCCATCCTGCCGGACAGCCTTGCAGCACTGCAGCATATATGGTATGAAAGATGCTCTTCCAAATAAAGTGATGTTGTGTACTTGACTTTGCTCTCAATTGATATTGAATGCACTTCTGGAATGGTAATCTCCTATGTACAATATGTGTCTGAGGAGATTATGTCTTATTTTGCACACCGGGATATCTTTAGGATTGTTTATTCATGTTATATTTTAAACTGATGCTGGTCTATGCAGATTTTAAATGTGTTTGTCATATACCATTAGTCACTGTGTGAAATCTCTCAGTAATAGTTAGTTCTTGAGTTTTCTGCAGCTAAGGAGAATTTAACACTGATTGATGGTAGATCACTTAGCTGGTTGGCAGACTTTCCAATTTACGGCAGGAAAATTGCTCTTTTCTTTATGCTCATTCCTTCTTCTGCAGGGGGACAGTAAGATATATGTGCCAGGGTGCACATAACAGCAAGGATCTGATTGGCAAGACTGCAGGTCTTTTTTACAATTATGATTTTATCATTTTCAAAAACTGTGCTGAATGTCAAGTATTTCCGATGCAATGCTTAAAAACCTCTCTATTTATCAAATGTTCATGATTTATCCCTATCGTATTTCACATGCAAAGAATGACCTAACATATTTTTGCATGAGGAAATGAGTGAGCTGTCAGCCCTTCATCCTTATCTTCTAATAGTCTCAAATGCTCAGTCCTCTAAAGGCTGATTATCTGTAGAGGGAAGATTAGCAGGAGAAACAAAGATATTGATTTGCTGTGCGCTGTCTGCAAATATTTCTCATTAACCACTGATTCAATCAAAAATAATAATAATATATGACTTACTCTTCGGTGAAGAAAAGATATGGGATAAATCCTTTCCCTTTAACACTCAGTAGAGGGATTTTCAAAGACTGTATTTTAAGTTTTCACACAGAATGCATATGAAGAACTGCTATATGTAATTTTTAGTACCCACTTTCTTTTAAAAAAAAAAACAAAATAACCCAAGCTCAAGTTGTCATGTTTAAAACCAGAAAAGCCCACTGAACTGCCAACCATAATTTCTAGTAAATTTAGCCATAGATTTTATATTTTTAAAAAAGTGTGTTCCCTAATTTTAACTGCCTGCAAAGTCTGAAAGGAGAATCCAATCTTTACCACTGGTTGACAAGTACCAGAGGTTCTAAGTGCTCTACAAAAGCCCTGACTTCGCATCCTGCTCTGGGATGCGCTGAGGTGCTCCCTAAAACACACACACATGAGGGGAAAAATTAACTGCTAAATGATCATTTCAGAAAGAAATCTAAATTCTTGCTGTCACACTGAGGTTTTAGAGCCGCAAAGCTCCAGAACAGGGACAAGAAACCCAGGGACGAAGACAAAGGTGTTACCAGGGCCAAGTGATGCTCCTGCTCAAGGACTTCCATGGGAATTCTTTGGAATGGTTCCCACAGGGAATGAGGCCACCAGGCAAGCTCTCACAGCTCCTCTCCCAACACACCCATTGTTTGGGGAGCTCGTTTCCAGCAGCTTCTCCCACGCCCCACATTAATGGCAGGCCAGGGCTGCTCCAGCTTGAGATTTGTGCAAGCTCAGCTGGGTAATGCAAACGATCCCCAGTTCATAATTGTTATCTTTTATTGCTGCAGACGCCGCGTGCAGTCCATGGAATTGCAAATCTAAGAGGAGAAATAGTTGGCATCCTCTTTTGAAAATCCAAATTCAGTCGATTAGTAATGCTGAAATGAAGAAAATGGGAAAGGGGACAATGGGAAGCAGCATTAAAAAATAGAGAGGTATTATCTTGATTGAATTTTCTCTTCTGTCTCAGCCAGCCTCTGCCCATTTCTTACATTTGTGCCTGTCACTACCTTTTCTGTAAGTGCTCCTTGAATAATATTCATTAGACAAATACCTATTTCATCAAAAACACATTCTTGGCATGAAGTTCATGAGTTTTCTAAAGTAGATTTTTGGCATTTCCTCTTTTAACATATGATTATCTTGATCTCTACAGCATGTAAGATCTCCCACACTTCCTGCCAAGGCTTGGGAGGTGTCAAGCTGCAGAGCAGCAGGTCAGTAGTAAGAAGTGATCCTTGTGCACTGGATCTAATCACAGAAAGAGGTTAAAATCACTCACAGCTGCTCAGATCTGTGAAACTGAGGCTGGGTGGGAAAGGCAAAACCCACTCTTTGCTAAACCAGGCCAGTCTTTCAAAGAAAACCTTACTGACTCGTGGAAGGGAAGGAAGTGAAGGATGCTTTATCCAGCAGAAACTAAGTCCATAAATCCTGGAGCAAACAGGCTGGATTACAACTCTCCAAACATGAAAAACTAGACCTGTGTGCAGTGGGTGGTCAGCAAATGTCAGCGACGGCTCTGCTTGGCCAAACCAACTATTCCTGCATCCAGAATCACACATCTTCCCATGAACCAGGTGTCAGAATCTTTACTGCTTGTATCATGCACTTGGAAAAACCCTCAGAATTGTGCTAAATAGAAGAGGTCAGATATCCGTGGACTGGTGTCCCTCCTAAAAATCCCACCAGCTTCCAAAATCCCAACAAATACAGAAATAACTTGTCTAGTAACATCAGTGATGCTGTGTTGTGCTTTATAAAGTTTATATAAAATTATGTGACTGATTCAACCAGATGTGACAACTCAGAAGTTGGTGTGGCAGGTTGAGAAATGTTGCCATAAAAAGAAAAGCAAATTAGAACCCTTAAAAAGTATTTTATTTCTTTGCTATTTACCCTGGTATGAAAAGGGCCCAGCTGTGTCATGCTCATATTTTCTAAGAATCGGTAGACATTGGATCTCAGTTTTAATTTCAGTGCACAATTAGGAAGATAAAGAAACAGACAGGAAAACAGACCCTCAGTTTGCAAAATCTGATGCAGCTCCAGCGATGCCGAGTCTCTAAAACAAGCTTGAAGAGCCAGTCCTCAATTTTCAATGCCCCTTGATTTAAAAATCCAAATATTTCACATCGATGTGATGGTCTGAAGAAGGAAGAAAAACAGGGGGTTCAGAAAGCAATGACATTTTTTAGTTACATTGTTTTCATTGGGAAAATTAGCCAAAAATTAGGAATATTGCACTGTGCATACCGTGATGTAAAAATACCCCAACAAAACACTGAGCCAGCCTGGTAGCCTCACTTTTTCTCCTCCTGTCCTTTTATTGATCTTGCTGGATTTGTAAACAAGCAAACAATAATATAAAAGGGGAATGTTTAATTTTGGCACCGAACAGCAAGTGACTAAATTAAAATGAGCTGTTTTCTGATGGCCTCAGAAGCCTCTCAAGGCAGGCTGTGGGACACACGTGGGGCAAGCCCTGCCAAACTGTAGGATCCTAGACCAGGGAGAAACCCAGTTTGAATATTATAGTTTTACTCCTCTGAATAAGTGACCTGGTAATTAGCAGGTAATTCCACATGTGGACATTAGAGTTATTTTGATGCATAAGCAAAACAGAGGTTTCATCATGTCCATAAAGTGAAGCCACAAACCCTCAGGTGGCTGAATGACTGAGAGGTCATTAGTCTTTAACTTCCTAGTCTTGACTGGTCTTGTTTCTTCTAGGATCCACTCACAGCCTTCACCCTAATCCTGAGAGCTGGCTGGGAAAAAAGAGAGATCTGCCCTAGGGAATACTCTGGGGATAACTAAGTTAAGGAAGTCTATAATGAAAATGGGGAGGGTTGGAGATGAAGTTTTCTTCAATGAGTAGCAGCACGTTATGGAATGAGCTGTCAGAACAATTTGTATTTGTTGCAGTGATTTTAGATCCTGCTACAAATAAATTATGCATCTCTTCACAGAAGAAATCTACCACCAGCATACAGGTAAGGAAAACAAACAAAACAAAAGGAGGTTTTATTAATACCAGTTTAAAATAGAATTCTCTACAAGTTTTTCCTTGGCAGCCATCTGATATATTGATTGAACACTCAGAAAACTAACGTATCCAAATCTGGATACTTATCCAGACAATAATCTAAACCCTTTGATGTTAGTGCTGCTCCTCTATTGCAGAGCCTCAAATCAAAATATCCAGGTTGTTTTCTTCGTAACTGAACTGCAGCAAAAAGAATTCCTCATTTCTCTTGTTTTATTTTCTACAAAATTAGAGAAAATATTTTATTTGTAATGACTTTCCTCTCGAAGTCTATTAACTCTAATGAGTACCTCTGTTTTCCACATCTGCAAACGTGAAACTTGTTGAGCTTCTGATGGGTCTCTGAAGCAAAAGTGGCACTCCATGGAGGAATTACACTGTATTAGAATAGACATAATGAAATCATTCTTCAAAAGTGTGTTAAGTTGCACAAGGCTGAGTTTGCAATACCCTAAAATGAGAAGAAAGATCTATTCAAATATGAATAAGTGAGAGATTATCTGCAAGAGAGGGAGAAGTAAAGCTACAAGCACAGGTGCTTTAAAGCACAAATCCACACCATTAAGCTCTGCCACAGCTGTTTCGTAATAAATAAAAAAGAGAAACAAGAGAAACACCCATTAAGGCCTCATATGATACAACCTATGAAGAAGAAAAGTCATTTGTTTGTAAACTACTATCACATTAACAATGGAGGCCAATTGAGAAAACACCCAGCTCTGACAGGATGATTTTAAACTAAGAGTGTGGAATTGTTTATTAAGACTTTGAGTGACAGTCTAATATATTAAATCAGTTCAGAAGATTGTAAAATGCATTAGCATTAGCAATTTAATACCTCCAACAAATTTAACTGTCACTCATGGCATATCTGTTACAGGGAAAAAATCCTGAAGCTCCACCTTTGTCTTGATGGACAATAAAGTTGGAGGAGGCCAAAGCCTCTCTCTGTACATTGGTGATGAGAGAACTGTGTTACATTTATCATAATTAACTTTCACAGTTGGCAGCGTTTTTTGGCAAATGTGTTATTTGCTGGAGCTTGTGAAAGAAGTTTTAAGAACTAATCATTGGAGCCAAGTCTAAGCTCGCTATCGTTTCAGGGCTGGATTTTAATCAATTTAGAAACGTAATTACATGCCAAATGTGTACACAGTTACTTTGATTACACACAGAAATTGGGCAGTTTCATAGTCAACTAACTGATTGTAAGCAGTTGGGTGCAAAACATCTCCTCTGAACCAGGACTTGTTAATATCCCTGTCTTGCAGCCATGTGGGGAACAATGCAGCAAACTTCTTTAAAAATCACTATCTTTTAAGGAAATATTTCCAATTTCCAGTTTTATTCAGGTCAATAAATTCTCTACGTTTTGTTATTTTTCCCCCTAATTTGAATTGTCACTATTAAAAGAGCAAAAAAACAGATTTTTAACAACTAAGCAGAAAAGGAATTTAATGGAAAAGACCTCAAATCTACCGTGTGATTACTTTGCAGGGCAGTAATGAAAAGGATCCCAAACGTGGTGTCCATCAGGCTCCACTACAGGGGTTTCAGTTTGATTTTTGGGAATTACCAAATGCCAGAGGATTGAGATGAACCAGTGGATGAGTAAAGCACAGTGCTTTGCCTGTGTTCTTCAGGAGGGCTCAGATAACTGCTGCATGTTTATGAAAACGTTCCTGAATCCTCCTATTTGTGTGACATCCAGTATAATTAATTTGACAATGAGTGGCAGTTCTTGGATGGCCTCTCATTTCAGAACTTTCTGCTCTCCACTCGGGGAGCAGCAGCAGTTCCCAGTTCCTTTGGGGACCAAAGGCATGGAGAACAGGAGCAACAACAAACACATGAAATGAATAGTTGGCTTAATAATAATCAGGACTGACAGGTTAATAATGAAGTCAGTACCTAAAAAGAAGTCACATTTGTGACTATAATTTGAAACAAATACTTTAATTACCTCTCAGGATAAATGGTAATAATATGAACAGAGCGAGAAGAAATTGGCATAATATTAAATAGTTTACTTTGTGGTTTATCTACCAAAATATTCAAACTACACTTGCTCATGGCAAAATCATATCTTGGGGCATTTTTTAGGTAAAACACAGACAAATAGGAGGTGACAAAGTGAGTGGCAAGAGCAGACACTTAGGGCAATATGGAAATCACAGGAAGAAGTGCTTGCCTGGTAGTGCTTGGGGCACGGCCCATGACAAGTTTTTCAGCTAAAGAGTTACCCCTTCACCCGCTATTTAACAGGAAAATAAATCAAAGATATCCCTAAACCCAACTTTTACAATTAAAAATACTGATTAAATGTTTGTTTTCTGCTAAACACCGGAGAGCAAGTAAAATTGTGAGCTGACAGGGTTGTTGCTCGGTTATCCCTGAAGAGATCCTTCCAAATCAAGCTGTTTCAAATGATTGCTGAAGCCCCCAGCCAGCTGATTGCTGTAGGAAAACTGGGGACAAATCCACTCTTCATCAAAACAAAGGCCAGGGTACACAATTAGATGTGATGCCATCCTTGAGATTCCAGCAGCAGCCCCCACACACAGTGGCAGAGCAGGTTAGGAAATGTTTAACATTTCTTCCTGAAAAATGTGCCTGCTGATGGATGATCCCTCTGGTGACAGACTCTCAGTGGTGCTGGTGTGGGTCACGCCATGAAGCTTCCAGATGGAAAGCCCCAAACCTCTTCCCAGAGCTGCTGCTGTGACTTGGTCATGCTTGGTCTCTGAGGAAGCTCCCGTGGTGGAGGGATGTCCTTCCTTCCTTCCTTGCACTCCATCTGCTCTAGGAGGTCCCTCTTCAAGCAAATCCAGCCACTCATTTGGGTGCCTTTTCTTCCCTTGGTAATTAAAGCCTGGTTTGAGTGCACACAAAGAGTTTGAGACTGAATAGGAAAGGGAAATGGGGAAGTGTAATAGCATAATTATTATTTTTATTGACCTTGTCACCTCGCTGATCCAGGGAGATCCCTGGTCTGTTTGGTCCCAAAAGGTGTCCTAGCCCAGCTGAGGGCACAGCAGGGGGCCGGGAATCCAGGAGGGACAGCCAAAGTCAGCATCTGCCCTGAGGAAGGGTAATACAACAACCACTGCCAATATTGAAGAGTTGAACTTGCCAGCTCATTTGTTTTTCAGCTGCTCTGTCATTTTGCACCTTGGTTAATCGTTTACTCCACTCAACGTGCATTAACTCTGATGGAAAAAAACCCCCCAAAACTATTTCCTTTGCTCCTTCCAGTGTCTTTTGGAAGAATTGCCCTCCAAAAGTTCCCATATTGGATACCACAATAAATTCTTCATGCTTTCTCCCCTTTTCATCTTGGGAAATGATAAAGTAAACTGTAAGAAATGGTTTATTTGGAAAATAAACCAGCAGCAAGTAAATATAATTGTCTGGAATTTAACCCTTTCATCAGTTCTCCCCTTTCCTTTGCTTTGCTCTTCTCTTTTCTGTCCTACAGAGCCGGATTCTTTTCAAGTTGACTAAGCACTGCATGTAATGTGTGTTTAAACTCTGGCTGAAATGAATCCATGAAAGAGGCATGAAAAACCAGGAACAGGAAATCCTACCTGTTACCTTCATTTTACCATCAGATGTACAAGTTTGGCCCTCCCTTTCAGTTATAATTACAAATTGTCCTTTGAACTGGTGATGGTTTTTTTCCCCTAAAAACATAAGAAAACCAGTTCCACTCATTGTAAAACTACCATGTGTTTAAAAAGCTGTGTACTTCCTCCATGATTTTTTAATCAAAACTACCATTAAGAGGCAGTTTAGAGAAATGATGACTTTTTACAACTTCATCTTCAAGCTGAGCAAAATCTTCTGCAAAATGTAGATTTACAGACCTGAATAATTCATTTAATCTGCGAAACATGATTGAAACCATGTTTAGAAAGAGCTGCCTTGGGCCTCCAAGGCCAAAGGGAAACTATTACATTTGAATCAGTTTGATTTTGTACTTGCTTGAAACATAAAGTGTCAGCGTGAGTGCAGAGATAATAGTGAACCCTCACAGGGGGCTGTCAAGATAAAGCCACAAGATTGGGAGGTGCTTTGATAGTACAGAAATAGGGGTCAAAGAAGTGCCTAAGGTAGGGAGGTACATCCAGAGCAGAACACCCTTTCATGTATCTTTTTAACTGCGCAGCAGTTTTGGACAAATGGTGAGATTTCAGGTGGTTGCCTGTTCTGTTCCAAGCACAGGAGCTGAAATCCAGCTTGGACACCCATGTCATGCTGCTCCTTCAAAGGTGTCAGGGCTCCCAGAAACCATTTGCTATCAACAAGGAATTAAAAAAATGAAGCAAATTAGTTTCCATCCTCCAAAATAAAACCCCCTTAGTGTCAGGGGGTTTTTCCAATTATAGATATAATGTGAAAAGTAATTGTGAACTATGCTCTTCTCCTCCAGCTCCTTTTCCCCTGATGCAGTTTTAATTCCAGACCAGGTCACGTACAAATAGCTGAGCCTCTCTCCATTGCTCCAGTCCACATGATTCCATCATTCTCTGATTAACAAGCTGGGGGTCTGGTAACAGGAAAATATTGAAGTTTAGAGAAGTGCTAAGATTATTCCTCTTACAACACATCACATTCCATTCTCTTGTTCTGGAAGGGAAAAGGAATTCAATGTGCAATGGACTTGGGTCAAGCTTTGGGAAGTGAATATTTAAGTTGTACTCAGCTACTGTCTTTTGTTTTTTGGTTTTTTTTTTACCCCAAGATAAGTCAAAATGTAAAAATGCAGCACAAAAATACATTGTTTGAGTTCAGCAAGCAAGTCCTAAAAAAAAAAAGAGAGACTCAGAAAAGGCACTTATCAGTAAAAAGTGAAGCGTGCTGAATGTGCAGGGCAATATATATTTTGCAGGCTTGATGAGGAGTATTAATTTAACATTAATCTAAGGAAAACTGGCGTGTTACAAAGGCTTTCCCTGGTGAGAGGTGATGATTTCTTTTCTTTTTTCTTTTTTTTTTTTTTTCTAAAAAATGCAACCAGAGCAAACACGGTTCTAAATTACCTCATCTTGAGTGGTCTTGTTTCCTTTTTAGTAGCTCTGTTCTCCCTATGTGGATCAGGTGCCTTCGAGAAGAGGAAGTGGCATCCCAATAATACCAAAATCCCTCATTACGCACAGACTGCATTTCATCATGTTGTTAAATCAGTGCTAATTGCTCCTGCAGACTGAACAGTCAAGAACAGTTAATAAGGTGTGGGAGATGCTCAAAAACCAGGGAAAGAAAACAATATATGGATACACTGAAAAAACCTGATTTTATGGCTCTTCCTTTAGTGTATGAAACCCTGAGAAAGAGGGTGCATTTGGCTCCTTTAAAGAAAAGCAGTATTTATAATCATCCCGTAGAGCCACAAAATACCAAGTACAAAATGCATTTGAAATATGGAATTTAAGTCCACATGATGGAATTCAACAACTCCCAGAGTTTGTTATTTCCCTCCACTGGGTTCGGTATTATTGTTCCCGGGGGGGAAATGAACACTGTTCAATGGGACCCCAAAGAGGAGAAGTACAGTCATTGCTGTTGTATTGCTGTGTGTTTTCTCTCCAAGCATTGGGAAAGGCACCCAGTGCATAGGATGGGCACCCAGGGAATATTTTAGCAATCTGAATAAATGAGACAAAACAAATAGTTTTCTCCACCTGTGAGTGAATCATCAGCGAATATTTTCTACCAATTTGCCAGTCAAGTGTTCCTGGGGATGTTTTCTGTTGAGAGGAGAAGATATTTGGCTGCTGTTGAAGTAATTCCAAGGAAAGAGGTGGCAGCTCAGAGAGGCAGCCCACCCTCATCCCCCCTGCAGCAGCAGCTCCGTGCACAGACCCTTCCCACGTTCACCTGGGCTCTTTCCAACACCTCCACTCTTGAGCTGCAACATTGCTGGAGAAATCTGTGAACTTTCCCAGGTCTGTTCATTGCTCCCCATGTGCAAATTCCATGGTGTAACCGCTCCGTTCCCAACACCAGCAGGGGTTTTAACCACTATTATTGTTCTAAGAAGTGTTCCTTCTCATGTGTGTGGCTGCACAAAATGGTTCCAGTCGGATCCTGGTGGCAGTAAACAGCACTAATTTAATCATACTGACAAATATACATCTTTTTGTTGTTGTTGTTGTTGTTGTTGTTTCCTAGAAGATGACTTCCAGGCAACCACAGACATTAAAATATAGCAACACAAGCTGATATTATGGATTTAATTCAGTGGTTTGAAATATATCAGCCAATGTTAATTCCCACATCCCTTTCCAGTCCATTAAATAGTCTATTTTTTAATTGAAGTTATAATATTTATTTGCTCATTCTCACCTGTTTTGGTATGCTACATTTCTTCAGTAATTTCTCTAGTGATTTGTGCTTGGATTATTTTATTCCTTCCATTATCTCCGATTTAATTGTCCCCTATCATATAGAAAAGGCTGTGTGCCAATTTCAAGTTGATGTTACATAATTTAGACTCAACTTTGTTTGGAAAGTTTCACAAGCAACGAGATCCTCATTGTTTTCTAAAAAATAACAATACCTATACTGTCTTGTGAAAGAGCCTGCCATCAATAAATGAGAGACCACAGTATTCAAAGATCAAACTTCCATTTCATCAGGTTGGAATTTACTACTTCTGTCAAAAAGGAATTTATTCTTTTTCAGTGAAATATATATTACCCTCGTATTAGAGCAATCTCTCAATATGTTGTAAAGTATATCATTTAATGGCTGAAATATTTGTTAGCTGAAAAGTGCATCCAACCTTAACACGACTGGGCTTTGGCTGTAAATCTCTGCTTAATAAGAGTCACTGAAGGGAGGAGGTCTGGGTTTATATATTTTCATTTCATTGATTCTAATTTTTACATGAATCATGGGAGACGATTGAAGCTCGTAAGCTTTAAGTTGATGCTTTAAATTCATTGTTTGTTGGCAGCATTAATTCAGCTAGGCAGGGCATCTGATCAGAGGTCCAGGAAATGCTACAAATGGTCGGGTTTTCATTAAGGCAGCGGTGTACAGGAGCCACTTCATGCTCCAGCAGTACAAAGCAGTGTGTGAATTACCCAGGACAAGGCTCACCTCCCGTGATGAGGAGGAAAAGTTCAGGCTGTTGTGTTGTCTCAAGGCAGCAGGGCCAGGTGGGGAATGTCAATGAGACAGCAATGAATCTGCAATCTGCCCACACCTGGCTGCAGCACCAGCCCACTGGCCTTGCCAGCAACTGGAAAAGCTTTTTAAAGCCAGCCACACACCCCTTAGCCATTTCATAATCTGGGGAGGGCAGAGGGAGCACCTCTGCATGAGCATTCAGGGGTTAAGGTTTTACAGCATCAACGCTCCTAGAAAGGTCATCTGTGTTTTATGACAGTCCTAAAAATCAAACCACACAGCTCTCCTTCCATAGTAAAATAAAGCTAAATTATTTTCACTGCTTGGAAAACAAACAGGACTATCCTCTCCCCCTTGGTGCAGTTGCCAGCAGTCTCTGAGAATATGGCCTGTGGGCTGACTAGATCAAACACAGCTGCTCTTTGCAATCTCAGAGACTCACGAGAACTTGAAGTGCTAATTCTGCCATTTGAAATTTATTGCAGAATTTAAATCTGCTGCGTGTTGCTCAAATCAAGGGCATTTATACAGATTTCAGTCAAGCTTGGGATGAGACTGTAATATTCACAGAAGGGGATGATGTTACAATGAATAGACTTACAAAGAGAAGGTGATTTAAGAAAAAGACATTTCATGTATATATCCACATCTACAGGGGAAAGTTAGTTGCCTGTGTTTTGACACCCCTTCTAAGACAGCACAGAATAAATCACTGTATTTCAATAATATGTGCAAATGTAGTAGCATGGTAATTCCAAATTGACAGGCCAGTAGGGGGCTAAAATAAAACAAGAACAATAATTTTCAAAGGGAGACACTATGGAATTGCCCCAGATGCAGTTTTTAGGGATCATGGTAAGGTATGGTGGCTGGGCTCGATTCCTCCAAGAGAAAGCAAGCAGAGTTCCTGGCGATTTGAAATTTCAGTGGAAGAAGAGTCCTTTATTTGTCATGTGGAGGCACAGAGAAATGCTGAATATTTCCAGCAAAAATTAACATAGGGCAGATAACCTTGTTAAAAAGCATGAGGAGCTTGGAGGAGCAAACCTTAGTGGGGACCCATTTGCAGACTTTCTTCTCATCCTCCAGCAGAGCAATCACAGAAACACCGAATTGTTTGGGTGGAAAGGTCCCTTAAAGTTCATCCCATCCCACCCCCTGCCATGGCAGGGACACCTTCCACCAGCCCAGGGTGCTCCAAGCCCTGTCCAACCTGGCCTTGGACACTCCCAGGGATCCAGGGGCAGCCACAGCTTCTCTGGGCACCCTGTGCCAGGGCCTGCCCACCCTCCCAGGGAAGGATTCCTTCCCAATATCCCATCTAAGCCTGCCCTCTGGCAGTGGGAAGCCATTCCCCTTGTCCTGTCCCTCCGTCCCTTGTCAATGGTCTCTCCCCATCTTTCTTGCAGGTTCCCTTCAGGCACTGCAAGGTCACAATGAGGTCACCCCAAAGCTTCTCCTCTCCTGACAATGAATGAAGATAAATATAATTTTTTTCCTAGACGAGTAAGTCCCAAACTTTTCTCATCCAGAGAATGCCCTGCCAGCTGTCATTTCATTGGGTAAAAGTTGGATTGCAGCTCAGATGTTTCACTGTAGTTATCATGGATGTAGGGCAGCACAAGGAAAACAGTACCACAGCCCAAAAAAAACCCCCACAACAATCACACAAGGTTTTATAGATCAAATACCAACCCATCAAAAGTCTGCTTTCAAAACGCCTGATGACTGGGATTCCTCAAGTTCTTACAGTGAGTATCTATTTATTTAGTGCTTCACATTTTATGTCAGACAAGTCAAGCTAAGAAAACAAAGGGAAAACCAGCAGTATTGTGGATAACTGTGTTTTCTGAAATTCTTGTAGAGGTATGATGTGTTCTCTTTCACTAAGACCAGACTGGATGTTTCTGAAAACATTTTTAGTTCAACCAGAAAGATTGAGAAAGAAGGTCAGACTGATCTCCTAGTGGTTTCTTCAGTATTAAAAATTATGAATCTGAGAAAAAAATATTTGTAGACTTGGTATCAGATTATTATTATCCTTTGGCAATCCCTTTGAAGTGACTCGTGCATAAGTGTGTATGTAATAAGGTGAGAAGCAAGGGAGAATTGGTTTTGGTGAATGTGAGAGGCCCCGGGAAAAGGCAATAGAGTCAAATTACCCTTGAATTGTTGTGTCAGTGGAGGTTGTGGAGCAGATGCTAGAGGAAGAGCAGAACTGGGCTGCTCAGCCTGCTATCACAGCGTTCCCTGGAGCACTGAGCGTTTCAGACCACAATTATTAGCGGATAACATAACAAGAACATGAGACCTTTGAAAGAGACAGACAGAAAAGAAAGGATTTTTGACAGACCATGCAGCGTACACCTCTTTTCAATGTAGGACTTAATCTGCATCAATGTAATGCTCTGCAACAAGCCACCAACATTTGGCTAATGCAATCCTCTTCCTAGCACAGACACAAGGGTAGGTGTTTGTTCCTGCTCGGGCAGCCAGTGCTCCCAGGAGATGGATTTTGTGTGGCACTGCTGGGTGATTTATGTGTGTAAGCAAAGTCAGGAGAAAGTCACAGATTTGAGTATTCTCTAGTACTTTCTTTAACTTGAGCAATACTTTCTGTCCTGTTTCTTTGATGTACTGGATGCTCGATATTGCTGGCAATATAAATCCTTGCTTCAATCTTATTTACATAGACAGAAGTTATGTAGTGACAAGGTCCCTTCAAGGCTTGAATGGTTTGTTAATAACATGTACTAAATAGCATCTGGTATCAATCTTGTCCTACAGACATGCCTGTAGTGATTTAAAGCTCTCATTCTTTGAATTCAAAATCTAATTTTTAATGCACTTTCTGTCAGCTGTCTTCACAGCTTTTAAATGAGATTCTGTCATCTTGACATATTCACAGATATGTTGAAATTTAACCAGAAAAAAAAAAGAAATAAAAACTTCTTGTGTCTAAATAAAATGCCTATTCATGCTTATATATATTTTTGACTGTTATCGGATTTCAGTTATTTACTAATATAGAAATCAATACCATTTTAGTTACTGAATGGCAAAACAAAAAGTAACTGCATTTTGCATTTTGGACATGATTCCTTAATTGTTTTCCAAGAAGTTGTTACTATTAGTTAAATAACAAACCAGTCATAGACCTTCATTTTTAAACTAACTCACTTGTAGAGCCCTCAATTAACAATTTTATCTGCAAATCCACGCAGTAAATTGCTCCATGACTGTTATGCTTCCTTTGTTTTTTCAATCACCTGCAAAATCCCCGTATTTAAAAGCAGGAAGAGAATAACATTAGAATACCTATCACTGTAGGGTCTGTGGGAATTGGGTGTCAAACCGATACCTTTCTCTTCACTGACACTTCTACCTGAGCAGCCACTTTAAAATCAATTCCATATTCAGTGAAAAGCAGCATCAGTTTGGGAAATACCTGAGTGGGAGCTTTTACCTCTTTGGACCTGTTTCAAGGAAAGACAAACACAACATTTACTTACTCCTTAAGAGAGGTAAGAATTCCCAGATAAATGAAATGAAATAGCAGTTGTGAGATGAAGTGTACAAGAGGAAGGAAAGACACGGCTACTCCTTGTTGTCCTTACTGACCCCCAGGCACAACCTGACAGGACACAGACTGGAAGGAGAACCGAGGAAGTGATTCCCTTCCCTCTTTAGTTGCCTTCTATGGTTTTTGTTCAGCAAGGTTTGACTGTTCCAGCAGTGGAGCATCTGGGATGCCACTGGGAGGAAGCCTGGGAGCTCCACACAAGTGCATCAGTGATAGACCCAGACATGGAATGAGTAAGACCTGAATCTCATGTATCTGTGATTACTGTGGTGAAAAAAAAGGCAGAATAAATACATTTGTGTTCCTACAAGTTAATTCTGCTCTTAACTTTACCTTACTTCACATTGCTTATTTTATTTGCTTGCTTATTTTGTAGAATATTAAAATCTAGTCAAAATAAAAGTCGGAGACAAGGCTTGAACTGCTAAATGCATATTATCAAAACTGACAGAGAATTTAAGAGCGAGTTACAAATGAAGCCATTGTGAAATAATGATAAAGAACAATGTCTTTATTTTTAAATGAATTGTTACAGGAAAAGCCAGAGGGGCCATGAGCCTGCTGTAAGTGATACAAGGGATAGCAGATGTCAAGGGATCTTGTTTGCTTCTGTCCCAGGGTTACCTTCTGCATGTCATCCATACTGGCTGCCCTTTGGAGCTCCACATGTAGTCTTTCTGGGATGTCATACCTCATCTTTTATATACTTTTTTCTGAGATGACACATGGATCTCTTGGGGATAAATTAAATTATCTGTGAGCACTTCCATGTTCTGCCTTCCTCATCTCTCTCTCTCTCTCTCTCTCTCTCTCTCTCTGTATCCAGTTCAATTTCTCTCAGCACACATTATTCTAAAGTTTGTCCTGCTTAAATTAGCTGCTTTGATTCTTCAGTTCTTTGTTCTGTCCCTTCTTGTGTATGTTATGATATATTTAGAAAGTGTTGAGAAATAATTGCCACTTTGGCATTTATATGGAGTGCTGTCACGCCCAGATCTCCTCTCTGAGGCTCAGAACTCGACCTGGAGGCATCCAAGAGAGTCTGGTGGCTCCAAAGATCCCATCTTTACCTGTAATCCAGAAAAGCAGGCAAATGCCTCAGTCTGGCTAAGTTCTCTATCACTAAATTAATTCCCTGGAGTTAGCAGTTTTTACTTTTGCTGTAATTTTTCTAACACACAGGAATTTTCCAGCAATTTTTTTTTCCCCTCGAGAATAATTGTTCCATCTCAGCTGGACTTCCTCTGAAGTCTCCTTTCTAAATGCTCCCAACAGATCACTCCAAACTTTTCTCTGTGGTCATGACAGACAAATAAGGAAACACTCACATCAATGTCAATAAGGAGTAAAACATGAGTGAGACTTATGTTAAGGGTGGTTAAGCACAGGGATTGGTAGAGGTGTTAAAACCTGCCTTACTGCAGACTTTTAGAACAAGTTAGGCAAGTTAGGCACGGCTTCAGTCTGGCTTTACCTTGGCAGGGGGCTAAGACATCCCCTCTTATATTGTATGGCTCTAAAAAGGAGTATCACAAACCATCCTTCACTTCTTGAAGGCTCATGCAGATTTCTCTGTAGAGCTCCATTGTATAGCTCTTCCAGGTATCTTTGCCTTGATATCATTCCCTATATATATATATATATATATATATATATAACTTCAGCTGCACAAGGCTTTTCCTCTCCTACACTGTCCTATCTTCTTTCTTTCATCTGACAATAAAGCCTCTACAATAACAATGTCTTTTATTCTGTTGTGAATTTAAATTCTTTCTTTTCTAGCTTTGATTTCACAGAAATGCCTTCTTTTAAGCAGGACTGGTCCATGAAGAAGGCAGGTATGAAGAGTCTATGTCTTCTTATTAAAACGTTGAAGTGTTAGCAGAAAATGTGCTTTGTTTTTGAGAAAGCCATAAAAAAGTTTTAATTTAGCGATTAGCTGTTCAATAAGGAAGATGTTGAATATTTCTCATCACTCATCAACTCAATATCAATTGTTATCTCTTCAATATCAATTGTTATCTCTTTTCCTGCACTTTCCATTTTATGGGTAATTATTATTCATCATAGTTATTAAGAGTGAATTATGAATTATTCATGAATTAATGAATAGCTTAAAATTATAAATTTAACATGGAAAATGCTCTCTGTGTTGCTCATTTGCAGCTAGTCCTCTGCATTCTGTGCTGTTCTTTGTCTCCTGTTTGTCACACGAATGTCTTGCTGCTCTTGTCTTTGTTCTGTGTGGCATTTGTGTGGTTCAACACAAACAGTCCCAAGAAAAGATCTGGAGGGTTTCTTAGGGAATTCTGCAGGGTTTAGTTTAAGAGGGTCAGATCCACTCAGGATAAACTTTTAAAATAAAGTATGAAAAAGAGTTCATGAACCTTGACTCATTAAAAAAAAAAAAAAAAAAAAAGGATTCTTTTCCCATTTTGGATTCTTTTCCATGCTTATTTCAAGCCAGAATATGCTCTTGGAAGAGGAAAAACAATCACCTTTTTACTGTGTTTTGTCTGGTGGAAAAAATGGAGGATTCTGATGTGATAGAATATTCAGATTTTACTCAAATACAGGTGATATATTGAAGTCCTGCAGCCCATATTTAAGATTCCCTCATCATGCATATTAAAGCCATTTCCCTGGCTTATTTTGCTTAGACAGAATTTAGTGATGAAGATTAATTTATCCAAGTACGTAAATGTGTTTCAGGTGATGCTCAGAGCAAAGCAAGCATCATTAAGATCTCCAGAGCCTTATCATTAACTACCCTTCTCATGGTGCTGAGCTCACCATTATAAACTGGCAAAATTCAGGGGGGCTGAATAAAACCCCCACTTTTGTCCCAGTTTTGGATCAATACCTCTTGTTTTGGTCTTTAGCTCAATGGGCATTAATCCTTAATCATCTTTAGACAGGAAGTGGTTCTGTCACTCTCTCATTTGATGCCAAGCAAAAGAACATTCATTATTGGGTACAAAGCCCATTAGATGTTCCTTCAACAGTAGATCCCTATGGGAAACAAGGAGCAAGAAACATCATTTCAGCACTTTTACTGGTGTGCATCCTGAGTTTTAATTGCCACAACCCACCACTTACCAAACTTATATGTATCAGAGGAACTGTGCCTCCACATTCTAGACATTTACATTTATGAACTTCACTTTCCAGCTGTCTCTTGTGCAATAAGTAAATGTATTAACTGGGATGGATTTTCACTGACTTTTCCGTAAGACAGTGCCAACTTTTAACAGAGAATTTTTGTAGTGGCAATTATCACAATTTTTGATTACTATGAACTTGTATTAGCCTTTTTTTCAGTATAAAAATGAAATGAAAGCCCTAAGGGATGCACATCTAATATTCAAGATTTTATCGCTTTAAAGACTTGCTGCAAATTGTGTAAAAGCAAACTCTGCACCTTCTCAAGGCACAGAGTTTTAATCATTTTTATATTTCTTTTATGAAGAGATTTTCTTTGCATCTAAAATAACCCAAAAGTGTCTCCAGCATCAAAATGACTTACTTTTTGCTTCTCTTTCATAACTATTTTTAATATTGTGTTCTCTTTTTTATTTTTAATACGATATTGACTGCAGTCTTAGAGGAACCTTCAGCAGTAGCTGTGTGTTTGGCACAGGTAGGACTCACCAAACATGTTGTTCTACCTCCCATTTTAAGGTCTGCCCAGGGGACTGTTTTGACACAAGTGCCACCAGAGTTATTTCTTTTCTGTAGGAAGGAAGCCCCGCAGAATGGTGCTTGGCATTACCTTGTATTTTTGTCTTTGTTAGATTCCCCAAAAGCAGAGCAAAACTGAAGCTCCACCGTCACTCCTGGTCGAGGCACTCAGCTTGTGGATTGTTTATACCGGGCTCTTTCTTCACCTCTGAACATAATTTAAACCTTAAGTCTTAATTGTATTTATTATGAGCATATACCTAGAGAACTGCTGGAGATACAACACTGGTCATCTCAGTGGCATATTCTACAACACACTTTATTGCTAGGTACACTTTATGAAAAAAAACATTCTATATTGGTGTATTGTAAGAAGTAATTTTAGGTATAAATGGCCTTCTTAAAGATGTAGCATCATCTTCCTTTCATTGCCTGCCATACTAATAGGAGAACAGCAGATGCTCAGGCAAGATTCAATTCACCTTAATTTGTTCAAGCTTAATTAGCAGCTGGGATGCATCTGGCAAATAAACATGGAAATAGTGACAGCCTGAGTTAAAGGGAAAAAGTAAAAGGCTTTTTTGTTCATTAACCACATGTTCTTCGTTGTGTGCATAATGTGCTGAAGGCAAAATCATTTTTAAGCTCCTTTTTTTATCATTTTTCTTTTTGTAAAGGATAGAAACCCTCATCCCCATCCCTTCCTTCCTTGTTTTCTTGTGCAGGTGAGCTATGCAGAAATGGGAGCAGTCCCCCTATGAGATGTTTCTGCACAGGTAAATGCTTGTACCATCACGGCTTAAATATATGGCCCAAGCTTGTATAAACAGAAGAGAGTAGTTTCTTTAGGAATTAGGGAGGCCAAATGGACCCCTTGAGATGTAATTAGGAATTATTTACAACCCTGAATAATGATCATGCAGTATCTTGCACAAAGCAAAATAAGCAAAGCCAGTTCTGAAGAGATCCCTGCTGCCATTAAATATGTGACTAACTAGCAAAATGAGGGGCATAACGAGAAGAAATGTGCAATGCCTTTGCAGCAGCCTTAGTGCCAAAGCTCCTGCTTATATAAATTCTAAATTTGTGTACTAGCTGGTGCTGAGTAAGTGATGAAAGTGGCAGGGTTTTTTGAAAGTGGAACCATTTAAAACATAAGATTCCTTGTGTTCGCTGTCAAAGAAATGTTTTTGGACAAAATGAATAGTAGAGAAGTGGCAAGATTAAACAGTGATAAAAGAGAATGTGAATCAAGTATTAGCTCATAATGTAACCCAGAACAAGGCTTTGGCAGGTGACAAAGTGAGAGCCAAAGACTGCATGATAGCTGAGGCTTCAAGTTCCCAAACTGGGCTGTTTTATAGAAGGATTTAAAGAAGGAATCTTTGTTTCTTCTTATTTATGTAAAACCAGCCACAGCATCTTCAATCTGAAAAAAAAAAATCCACTCTAAATCTTAGACTTCCACTTCCATACTCTGTATTGAAGAATCCCATGAATTTAGGAATCTAGGAATTTACGATCTGAGACTCCTGTGGTTTTTGACTCACCACTATAAGATCAATGCACTGCAAGTGTTTTCTTGAAAGGAAATCATATGGACTCTGGAAAACCAGGTAAAACACTTGCCCAAGTGTGATGGCAGCAAAGGTGACAGAACCCAGTGGAAGAAAACTGTGTAATGTGGGTAAAAATGGCAATAAGACAGCTGCTGGCCACTCTCATATTTGGCATGTTTTGTCACCTTGGTTGTAGAAAACTCTTTCAAGGTTGGTTTGGGCACTGCCATGTACACTGTTACACAAGCAGGCAGAGCCACTTTGAAGATGCAGCAATGTAAACATGACTGGGTTTTGGCCTATACATACCCAGGGCAGCTGGTCTGTCCAAAGGCAATGCTCTTTTCCACTGTATCAGCTAACCCAATGCATTCAGCATTTCTGCTGGATTTTCCCTTTTTTTAATTTCCCCCCCCACACACACACACACAACAGACTGTAAAAACCATCTGTGTTTTAGAGGATGTTTAACTTCACTTGGAGTGTAAAGACAGAATGTCTACATGAGAGGACGAGCCTGAAAAGGCATCAAAGACAGACGGGCAAGAGGGAAGATTTGATACAGGACATTTGATGCAGGACATTTTATTAATGTTCATTGGCTTGTGGTAGTTTGATAATTGTGCTTTGCTAACTTCAGCTACATTCCATCAATGGCAAAGCACTGAAGGCAAAGCAGATGAGTGATTAGTGTTCATCCAGGCATGATGGCCCTCAGTGAAGAGCTGAGTATAGTGATGCCATCCCTGGGAAAAGGACAGGGCCAGCTTGAGGTCATAACATGAGATCTCAAACGGAGTCTAATCTGAAATACTCCTCAACCCACTCCCCTGATATATATAAATGCAAATTTATACGTATACTTCTGCAAATATTAAGCACTGCTCAAAGATGCACCCTTTAAACTGACATTTTCATTTAGGTACCAGCCAGCAGAGTGACTCCATTGGCTCGGGTCAGACTGCTGATGTGCAGGGATTGATGCTCTGTGCTTTCTCCCCTTCTGATGGATGTGGGAACAAAGTTCTCAGCCACTTCAGAAGTGAAGAATCAGGCCAACAGTCAGTTTTGAGATACAAGTGTTCTGTGAGCATAGCAGATGCTGATTGATTAATTATTTATAGTGGCACGTTCTGGAGGATGACTACAGATAAAAACTCAGCAAAAGCTGTTGAAAATGGAGTCTAGCTTTTTTTGTAAAGTACCTGGGGATATTGCATTTCAGAATTATTCTAGAAGTAAATCTCAGTATTAAAGCCATTTCCATAAGTTTTTAATGTTAAGCCTCTTTAGCTCAACAATGAAAACACTTAACTTCACAGTTTGACAGAGAAGAGTATTAGCAAATGTCATCGAAGGACTATGTCATGCCAGTAGTTCATTCTCCTTAGAAAAATTATCCAGCAGAGTTATTATGATTTATGAGAGGAATTGAACCAAAATTAGCTATCAAATAAGTCATTGCATTATCACTTTTCCCCCTATTTTGCTTGAAATCTCTATTGAGCACCCCCTAGCCATGCCAGTCATCATCTTTTGTGCTTTGCCATCTATAAATAGCTTGTTGTGAGTAACCCAAACTGGATCTATGAAGGATTGATTAATTACATCCTTCTAACCTGACTTTAATCTCAAGGATAGGTATTGGAAGGAACTTACATAAACTCTTTGAATTTATGACAGTGAACAAAGCCATCACAGGGTTACACTGGCAAGCAAGTCTTTATGGGGCTGTAGATGGCTCATTAGATTCACTGGGTTCTCACTAACACTAAACAGAGCAGGAACTGGAGGGGGTTTGGAACTAAAGCAACTCCATCAAAGTAATTTAAAAATGGGTGAGTTGCAGAGAAAAACCCCCGAACTTTACTAGACTTGAAGAACTTTCGTGGAAGGACTGGCCCAATATATCAGGTGGCTGTTACTGGACAGATTAGTCTTGGTCTCACTTTGGTATAATTCTAATACTTCAAAGAGCCATTGCAGCCTCCTGACAGAAAACGGCACCAGCCACTCTCAACAAAAGCGTTTTTCTGGCAAGCTCAAATAGTGTTGCCTTATGAGGTTCTGCTTCTGTTTACTGTATAATATCATATTGTGCAAATGTTCCAGATAAATACAAAATAAACACATAGTCCTGGTATTTTAGGACAGAATTAAATGTCTGTGCAATTGGACAATGTGGGACTGATTACATTAAGCACAAGGTTCAAGCTCTGCTTCTAGACCAGTGATTTAACAAATCATTTAGTATTGTAGAGATTGTGATCAAATGTGCAGGCTAGGTTTGGCCTTGGGAGAATGTGGATATTGTAACTTAATATCACATCCTATTAGTACCACTATTACCCAAAGCTCATGCATTCAGGGTGTGCATTGAAAGTGAGTCCAAAAAAACAAGAGGCAAAACTAAAATGATCTCTAAAAGTCAGTCCCAACACACCTTTTCCTGTAATAAGCATTTCAGCAAGTGAATTCTCTGCCTGTTTACTAAAATGCTTAAAAGATGGTCTCTATACTTTTTTCCACCCAAACTCCTCTTGACAGCAGTGGAGCAAACACTTCTCCAGTGCATGGGCTCACCTTCGATGGATCTATGCAGGTTTAAATCAGCTAAAAATCCAATAGTCTCAGCTGCACAAAAAGGGGAGGATTAGGCTTTACTGGGTGACAGGACTAGGCAACCTCCTGGTTTAGTGACAAGAGCTGGCCTTATCAGAAAAAGTCAATGCTCAGGAGAAGGAAAAAATAGAAGAGGCCACCTCCATCAATTTCTGGTGTGAGAAAAGCACGAGGCTGAAAAGCAAAGCAGCGAACGTCTTTAACAGCTATAGATTAGAGAGGGAAAGTGGATCTCAAAATCTGACTTTTTCACAGGCATGTTCAATACCTACCCAGTGAAGAGATTGCAGACTCTTAAAGGGATTAAACCAATGATTACAGGAAAATGGCACTTCCACTCAGAAGCAGACTTCTAAATCATGGAGGTTGAAGGAAGGGCGAGAGGAGCAGGCACCAAGAAGGCTCGTGCTAAAGGGCAGCAACACTTGGGAAGCTTGGGGGGGGAAGGTTGGGTTTCTCACACCAGCAAGACAAACTGCTGCACAAGAAGAGTGTGGAATGAGGCTGACAGCTGGCAAGACAGAGATAACGTGAGGAGGATGTTGGTGCAAGGGGTGAAAAATGGGAGAACTATTTGTTCCTCGGTCATAAAGATAAATTGAAAGTATCTCGAGCCTCCTTGGAAATTGTAGGAGGTGAATTTAAGTCCTCGCTCCCTAAGCTTCGTCATCAGAGGATACTCTGTGATGTATAGGCAGAGTTTGCAGTAAACAGAATAATTACAGTAATGTATAACCCACGGTATGGACAAATATGTACCTGAAAAATGAAGACACCAGCAGTTTTTAAGCATGGCGTTAGAAGCATGTTGACTTCCATGTAATTAACTTGCTCCCTCACTCCCTGTGTTTTATTTAGTTCCTGCAGAATGAAATGTTACTTTCTGGATCTACATTGCTGCATCATGTAATTAAGTTTATTGAATGGTAAAGAAGGAGGAAGGAAGGAAGGATGAAAGATTTGTTCCTAAGGAGTTTTATTTTATTTTTTTTTCATACTAAGAGAGTTTAAATGCCTGAGTGGAGATAGCCTATAAATCTAATTGCCAAAGCCACTATTAAAGTAAGTAAGGAATTTAGATGGGATTTGTTCAAATGCCATCTACAGTAGATGGCAAATAGAGTCTAATCCATTTTGGTGATTCTGGTAGGAAATAAAAACACACAGGTTCATAGGATTACTCTGTTTTAAGAGGGAGGGAATTACATCTAAATCCATTCATTTTGTTAATTAATTGCCTTGAAATGACAACCTTCTTGAAAAGGAATAACCTACAGAGTCTGCTCCAAGTGCCACGAATGTCAGTGGGAAGCTCTTTGGTGACTCCACAGACTTGGTGGCAAGGAAGTGGTAGAAATGACCTAAAAGATAAAAAGATTTTTTTTTCCTTTAAACTTGGAATCAGAGAGGTTCTTTGATACCCTGCTATGTCCATGGTATTCCAGCATATGGCACAGAACCGGGACCTGCTGTCATTTGTATGAATTCAAATCCTTTTGGGTCTGGAGCAGCTTCTTTGAAATCATATTTTTCAGATGTCACCAATGTACAAAAGACACCTTGGTAGGACAAACCCAACTACAAGTTTAATCATGATTAAAAGTGACCCTTTTTGGCTCTTCCTTAGAGGTCACCAAAAGAGCTCATTCCTTGTTTCCTCCTAAGCACGTTGTTTCTCTGGACATTTTGAGCAGGGAGTGAATCCACACGTCCTTATATGCTGAAAGAGGGATGTGTTCAAGCACACAGCTTAGTCATGAACATTATATATAACTGAATATCCTGTTAAGAAAAGCAAGCTCCCTGTATTGCTAGTCATGAAATCATCCTGCATCTCACAGGCAAGGAACCGGTGCAGCATTTGTTACATTTTAGTTGTCTGAGATTTTTCATGTGGAAAGCTTTCCAATTGAAAGATACAGTGCTGCCAAAAAGCATTTTTAATGAAAAATGCCAGTTCCAATAGAAAAAAAATCAATCATTTAAAAACATTGGAAGACCTTTTTTTTTATTATTTTTTTGGTTCCTTTTGGTTCAGTTTTTAAGAAAAATGAGAATGAAAAATGAAAATGAAGTCTTGCACAGTTCTCCACGTCCTTGGCTCTGGGGAGAACACTCTCCCTCCTAGGTAGGCTTGCCCTTTTCCTGTGAAAGGGAAGACTTTTTGTTTTTTTCAGGAATGCCACTGACACTGATGGTTTTCCCCCAGTCAGTCAGAACTGTAACCTGCATCCCTTTGGGGTGTGAGCTGAAAGAGCTGCTTGCCAAACCCAAACAAACAAACAGAGTTTGGATAGGAAATGTGCCCAGTCAGGCCCTCTGTAAGTGTGTTCAGAGGCAGGGAGTTACCTGAAGAGCTTTCACAGATGTGTGGCCTGGGGAACTGATGTTCGTGAATGATTATGTTTGGCATTTGGAAAATATTTTTCCCCTTGAATCCAAACACCAAACACCAGCTGGTTTGTGCACAATCACCCAGGTGGGCAAGGTAAGACTTTCAACTCCCTTGTATGAACTGGGAAAGTGAGGAGCAGAAAGATCTTTGTGGCTTCTTCAGGTCCTCACTGTGAGTATCTATGGAGAATCTGTAAGGTATTTTTGCTCCTTTATTCTAAACTCAAATGAAAAGATAATGCTGCTTCTTTATGTCCCAAATGCTCAATAAGAAGCAGTGAATTGAGAATGCAGAGACTTGCATTTTAAAGCTACTAGCCTAAACAGAGAAGCTTAAAAAGCAATTCTAAACTAAACTGAGGGCAATAACTAATAGAAGGATCTGATAGACTAGAAATTATCTCTGTCAGCTGGTGCCTCAGTTAAGCATATCTGTATTAGTTCAGTCAATTTTGGGTTTACAGGAATTACAAGAGCTGCACTGTGGTTTACAGCCTCAGCATCCTTGAATGTGGAGGAAGGTTGGACACTGAGGTCTTCAGACTTCCTGTAGTTTCTCAGTGGTCTGAGAGAGCAGAAACTGTGCCCCCAAAGCTTTTTACACTGCCTGTGGACTGCTGCCAACTAAATGCTTGGTTTAATCACGAAGCCAGTGTCTGCAGAGAGCCCTCATTTCAAATGGCATGAGAGAGAACTGAGGAGGTGCTGAGAGAGGGCACTAATTAGAGATTATGAAAGAGAGATTAAAATCCTGTGGGCCTTTCTACAGGGTTAAATGGCCAAATGACATATCCTCTCCTGTGAGAGGGCAGGGAGTTGAGACACATGTCCTGCAGCTTTTGCATTAAGCCTAAAGGAAAGCAGTTTGAAGTAGTTGCTAGTTACTTGTCTGTGGGGACTTGTATAACCCTTGATTAGTACCATGATTTAAAAGGGATCATGGATTTGCCCTCTTCCCCTGGCCTCGGTGCCCCTACCCAAACTGTCCTGGAGTTGATCACAGCAATTCAACCCACGCCTTTTTCTCAATTTCCTTTTCTTTGTAAGTCTGAGGCCAAATGCCTCATCTTAAACACTTTCAATTTTAAGTAATGAAAAGAGGAGAAATAACAGCTCTGTGGGAATATTGTAAGGGGATTCTAGTCCAATATAAAGACAATAGAAGAAGACGCTGATGTGTAAACTGTGGCCAAGAGGTAAAAGAAAGAGAAAGAAAAGAAAGACAAATTACAAAAAAGAGCTTTACTACAGCAGAAGACAAAGAACCCCTCGCTAATCTCGCACTGCTTTTACTCTGGTGTAATGAAAGGAGGGCTCATGTGCAAAAGTGAAACACCACAGCAGTAATGTTTGGTACTGTGCAAAACAAACACTGGTCTTCTGAGAAGAAAGAGCAAAACTAAAAGAGGGCAAGTAATAGCATTTCATGTTTCCAAGCTGTCAAGAGCAGTCCTTTGATCACTTTTATCAAAAGCTGCACTGATTGTCTTCAACTAGGGCTGGTTTTGAAAATGTTAACTCTCCAGGGTTCTACTTTGTTTTCCTCTAAATCTAAAGGCAGTGTAATAAAAGGGTCACTGGAAGTGGATGTAGATAACGTTTTACAGCCTGATCCTGGGGGATGCTGGCTTTTCTCAAGGTAATGCAGTTCAGGGGCTCTTACCAGATTTCTCAAAGCATAGGAAACACATTTTCAAAATGTTGATCAAATCCCTCCCTTTGAAGGTATTGAAATGAAATGGCCAGATTGACTCCTGTTCTACCTTTACAAGTGTTCAGTTAAGGAAAAAGCACCCTCTGGTTGATTAAGAGGGAAGGTCTGTTTCCATCTTCGACACTGTTTGCCCACCTCAGGAAGGCTGAAATAGAGCTACAGGTACAGAGATGGGTGACAAAGCACTGAATGCCTTGAGTCCTAGGAGAGATGAAATAGATTCATAATTTCTGCACAGCAAAAACACACAGACACAAGAACACAATAAAGTCCATGATAAAAGTGTGAGTGTTTATCAGGAGGGAACAGGAAACTGGCATTCACTTTATCATGATAAAACAAGAAGTCAATATCAAATGGAACTATCCAATGGTAGGAATTTTAAAAAAAAAACAAACAAACAAAAAAACCCAAAACAAACCAAACAACAGCAGCAAAACCTTTTGTCACAAAAGCAGATTAATTAAACTCTGGAACTCATTGCTCCAAGACAGTGGAGAGATCAGAATTGTAAGATGGTTAAAAGAGTATGTAGACAAATCCTTGATGGAAGATGTGTTAGGACTGTTCATACAAGTTGCAATTTCCTACAACGGGGAAAATGTATTGGATGAATATCAGTGCATGCTGGAATCCTGAGCCAGATGTGCTTTCCACCCAGTACAGGCACTGCTATATTCCTAAGAAGTAAATAAACAAGAAGTGTTCCTTGCAACCTGTCTGAAATGACTTTGCTAAAAGGAGCAGAGACAGGGATGGTGTTAAAACCACTGATGGCCACTAAAAGATGGGACAATCAGCACTCCTCCCTCCACGTGCAGAAATGTATCCCTGTTGTGCCATCAGATTTTATGTGTTTTCATCCCTGCCATTATAGTATTTACAGAAGTCATTGCATTCAGATGTGAATGATTCAGATATTTCTCCCTGGGAGGGTGGGCAGGCCCTGGCACAGGGTGCCCAGAGAAGCTGTGGCTGCCCCTGGATCCCTGGGAGTGT
>JAWWTY010000019.1:3846454-3903792 GCA_035222235.1 Margarornis squamiger | reverse complement strand
CTGGGCTGGTGGGAGGTGTCCCTGCCCATGGCAGGGGGTGGGAAAGAAATGAACTTTAAGGCACCTTCCTACCCCAACCATTCTATGTCTGGTGTGTTTATGCTGATTATTGACAATATTCTTATATAGCTTGCTTTGAATGCCATATTCTAGGGGGAAAAAAAAAGGTAAAATTCTTGAGTAAGTAAGAGGCAATAGCTTTAAAGACTAATGAGTGATTCATAAGTATGGTGGATTTTAATTATAAGAAGGCTCCCTGTATGTCTCCTCTGGGCATATCAGCATTTGCAGTGAACGTGCAGCCCTTGCAGTTTGAAGCAGAGTGTAAAGACTGGCTTTGCTGTCGGACTGGCAGGCTCTGCAGCTGAATTATTGCATGGCCTTTGGCAAGTTCGGTCATGAGTCAGCTGAAAATTTTGTTCCTGAACGGGAGAGGAGCTTCAAACCCTGGTTGTACTTCGACAACTTAGATTAGACTCAGATTCCAACACTTCCTGCACTTTTCCACATCAGCTCACGTGCTCAGGAATGTCTGAAGCTTTGCACAGAAGAGCTGTCAGGTGCAGACTTGCCAAGAACTGTGCCCACTAACCCTTCCTTACATTCTTCTTATGAAACAAGTACCAAATCACTCAAGTTAACCACAGAGGTGCTGCCTCTGCCCCTCATGAAGCAGTACCCTGGAAAATCCATCTTCTCTGGCAACAGGACTTGTCTCATGGTCAAAACCATGGCAGAACAAGGTCTTCCTAAGGCAAGAAGATCATGTTATAAATTCAAGGACTCGTATCCATAAAGTGGAAATTTCCAGGTATACTGTGAAATCAAAGGGGGCTCTGGCACATGTTTCACTGATGAAGCAGTTGAGTGAAGGTTATTCACTCTGTGTGGAGAGACTAGACAAAAACAGCCCCAAAGCAAATGAACTGGGATTTGGCAGCCTCTGTCCAAACTTGAGAACAGATGTTGAACAGGATGTCAGGAGAGAAGGGATTGCTAATTTTACAGTTAGGAAGTGTTTTGGAGAAACTGAGTATGGAAACCAGGCCAACCTGCAGGCAGAAAGCTCCCACACTCATTTCCATGGCTTACACAAAGTTCAAGCTGAGTCTGTGCTTCACAATGGGGAAAGGTTGTCTCCTGGGCAGAGCTCCAGCAGCCTTTACAGGGGGGAAACCAGTCACTGCAATGAGAAGCTCTTTAAAGGCATGTGGGACTCAGTGAAGCTGATCCATTGGTTTTTGCTATTGTAGCTCAAGTACAAATTAATGTGCTCACTGCCTGGATCAGAAAACCACTACTGTGGGCAGACTGGTTGGCACTGGGCTCGAGTGAGTGAGTGCTTGGGAGCTCCTCCTGTTAGCTGTGGTTGACTTCACTTACACTGAAATCACTCTGACACAGGTCTCAGCTAACCTTGACAGCACCACGTGGAAACCACGTGAGAGTGCTTTGCACATTAGTGTGTCCTTACATATGGGTAGGAATGGGCTTTTTAACAGAAGATCTCACACTTTTCCCTGCAGCTCTGATAACAGGGAGCACCAGGCTCGTGCTTTGCAGCAGAAGACCCTGCCAGTCCCCACCCTGTCTGCACTGCTCAGTGAGGGCACATTTGGAGTTACTCTGGGAAACAATACATGCATTATTCCTAATCCAACACATGTTTTGTATCAGAACTATCGCTTTTAATAAATGTTTCATGACACCTGTTCTGGGGATTGCTACAGCCACAAATCTGAAATGCCTTGGTTTCCTCAGGGATCCGGAGACCCTGCTCAGCAGAAGATAAATAAGACGTATCTGCAGTGCTTATATGTGAAACCTGAGTGCAGTAGCTGCTCTGCTCTGCTTCCCATGCCTGATGTTCCACTTTCTGAGGGTCCCTCACCAAGGCAGCTTTCAGCTCTAAATTTTCCTTGGGGCTGCTCTGAGATTTCCTCCAGGTTCTAATCCAACCCACTGTGCTCTTTACTCCCCCAATTCCTGTGGTGTTTTCATGCCTTGGCAAATGCTGATGTCCACTCTGCATGCCCAGTTATGGATCCTTCCTCTCCAAGGGATAAGGCACACTGGGTAACAGCCACCTCAGAGCTTTCACACACTTGCCACCTGACCAAAATTCATTTTTTGCCAGTCTGTTCATTGCAGAACAATGTTCTACAACATTTGGATTAATAGCTGAAGATTACCAGTTACATTTGAGATATATTTGGGTTAAAATACTCTTGAGGATGTAATAGAGTTGGTGGCAAATGCCCCCAGCTCTCTTTTTGAAGGACACCACAGAAAATAGCTGTTTATTTTAATAATGGTAATTGTGCCTCTAATAAGCATCTTGTTTAGTAATTTGCAGAGGTTGTGTACATGCATTTCTATAAACAGGGATATTTGTTCAAGTTAAGCCTAATTAAAAAAGAAATGATGCAAGAGTTATTTGAAGGGCTGTAGGGTAACAGTCTATCCTGATTCAGTATTTCCACTCAGTGGAATGAGACTTGCAATTACTCCAGAGGAAAAAGTCCTTAGAGAATTAGATGAGAATGATTAGGATGATGCTAATGACATATTGCCAATAGTAAATGGCTCATTGAAGCCCCATATGGAAATATGCCCAATTAACAGAACCAGAATTTTTGCAAAACACAAGTATTGACAAAAAAATATTCTAATCTGCATTATTCACTGCTCCTTTACTTATTTTTCAAAAGCTCAGAGATTTTTCTTCATCTCAAATCTAACAGATATTAACAAATTTGATCTTCTTTTGAAGTTTGGAGAGTCAGTACTAATCACAGGATGTAAAACAGAAATACAAGTCAAAATTAGGTTCACAAATATATTCTTCTAATGTATTTTTTGTGAATATTTTCCAGTATTTCATGTTGGGGTGTTTTTTAAACTGCACCTCTCTATTTTTCTCTCTGTTTTTCAACTTTGAAAACTGTGTCTTATTTCTTGGCTTCCTTTGGTGTGCCTCCCTCAGTTAGCTCAGATACCTTTTTGTTGGGCACCAGGAGTCAGAAGGAGTTGGGAAAAATTGACTTTAAAGGCCCAAGATTATTTTATACCTTTTCTGTTTGTGCAATTCCATCTAGGGATGTCACTCCCACCTCATTCACAATATCAGGACTCCTCGTAGCAATGTGACTCCTGAGATTATCCTTATGCATCAATTACTCTGTCACAACTATGGGAAGCACCACGACACAGACACAGCTGAAACACCTCTAATGCTGCTAAAAGATTTATGCCAGGGAAGTATTTGTTGCACTTATGAGCACATAAAATGTCTTGGGTTTGAAAGAAACCATAAGGAAACGCTTGTCTATTATTGCCCTGTCCCAAACCTCGGTGAATATTTGAGCATCTTCTCCACTTTACGTACTTTAGCTGAACTGCTAATCTCTAATTTCAGAGATAAATACTTCTACACTCCCTGTTAGTACTTTAGGAAGAAACTTTACAGGAATTTTCAGCTGCTCTCCCAGTTGTGATTGCTGGATTAGCTCTCCCCAGTGCACTGGGCTTAGCAGTTTTCGGAGAAACAAGAATTCAGCTGACAGTCTGATCCTACGACTTGCAGAGAGTTTCTCCCAAGCATGATAACTGCCACCACTTTTATTAGGATTTGATGCTACTCACTATTTTCCAGAGATCGTCCAGAGTCAGCCTTTATTTGTGCAGCTACCATATTAAAATGAGTATTGTAAGAATTGTAATTCAAAATTGTATGAAATCACTAATAAATAGTCCTAATTAGTAGACAGAAATAAATTACTTTAATCTAAGCTACATGAGCACAAGAAACAGATGGGCTTAAGTGCAAATAATTCTCTATTTTATAACAAGCTATTTTTTCCCCTTTTTAATATCTATTACAACAATTCAATTTTCTTATTTGCTGAACATGTTTTCAGTGAATCACAAACTACTTGGAAATGCTATCAAATTCTCCTGAGAAAGATGTGGCTCTTGTTAATTAAATTGATCTCTTTTAATTAATATCTCTGCAACCAGGTAGTGAAAACCTGAGTTTGTTTCCTTCCTTTCTTCCTTTGGGGAACAGGAATTCTGTATCTGGATGGAGGATTTAGCCCTTTTGAAGCAAACAAAACTGTTTTTAAACAGATCTGCTGGCAGCACTGCGTTCATAGCAGGCATTGGGCACAGCATTTGTACGACTCATTCATAAATCTAATCTCTGGTCTGATTGGCTCAGTCCAAAGCGTTTGGGGCTACCAGGAATTTGCTATACAGCATGAAGTACTTGTAAAGCAGATCAAATTCTTCTGAAGAACACCAGAGAGACCCAGTGCAAGATTGAAATATGCACTCTGGCTGCAGAAACCCCCAGTTTTGTCTAGAGAGTGTGTGATTGTGCACCCGGGCTGCAACAGCCTCTTCATGTGCACACACTGAATGGGATGCATCTCCGAAATGCCACTTGTGCCCAGGCTGGCTGGGCTAGGCAGAGGCACCCAGCTGTTGCTCGGGCAATAGGCTCCTTCCCAGCAGCTTCAGAGTGATTGTGCGTGCCCTAATGCACCGTGTGCACTCAGTAATGCTCCCTGAGCCTGCCTGGGCAGTCCTAGGAACACATAAGTCAGGGCTAAATAAAGCTGAGACTTCTCCAGCAGAAAGTCCAGGCTCCCTGTGCTCTGGATTTTGTCCAGTGGTCACAGTCACTCAGTCCAAAGGACGGGGTAAATGCCAGTGGAATTCTGCCACCAGTTTCTCATCCTTCAAGCCTTTCTCCTCTCGCTCTGGCTGTGAGGGCTGGACAGCATGGGGCTCTTTTATATTCTGAATTGTCACAAATGGCACTTAGTATTCACTAAAAAGCTATTGATCTCTCTCCCTCAAGTCTAAACCTCCTTGTAAATCAGTACATTTCATCGAGTGAAGCACTGGAAAATAATAAGAAACCCTGGATCCAGCAGTCTCTCTGAAAACACACCTGAGCCCTGCCCAGGGTCCAGTGCTGGTGACCTGTTGTCCCCTCAGTGGTGCAGCCCATGGCCAAGGTTCCTGGTCTGATTGTGAAAGACTTCCAAGAGCACAGAGAACTCCCACAGGCCTGATCCCAAAGCGGGTGCCTGGGCTCTCTTGTTGTGTAGGCACAGTGGGGACAAGAGGCAGATTTACACAGCTGAGTTTGGGCTTGCAGGTGCCAGGTTGGCTCCTGAGGCTGCTTGTCCAAGGTGGCTGAGCTTCCAGCACAGCTTGTTCTGGAGCCTTTGCTGGCTGCAGGCAAGTTGGAGGGTGTGCAGCCTTCTTCCTCCTCGTCTCGATTGCATCCAGGAAGATTTTTCCCTTCAAATAGATTCAGAGATGCTTTCAGAGGCTCTGAAAGGCTAATTCCTCAGATATGGGATACCTCAGCTGCCTAATGAAAGGTCTGTATTCAGACTATATCCTTGTGAAAGCACCTTAGGACCCTCCAGACTGCGTTGCTTGCTCAGGGAAGCTGATCCAAACACTGCTTAGCCAAGATGGAAGCACCAGGTGGTTGCTGTTTGATTTTCCTCCATCTGACCACCCTAATCCACCCCAGATTAGTGCACTGGCAAAGGGCTTATTTGGTAAATGCATGTTTGGTGTTGTCTGAAATCTGTCACTGGGGCCAGTGGTACACAAGGAGAAAACATGGAGTCATCCTTTATGCCCGAGGAGATTTCCCATGAGAAAAGAAAGCACATTTAAGTCGATCTGACCCACCCTGTGTTCCCCCATCTGTCTTCACGGCGTTCAGATTCAGAACCAGTTTCTGCTGGGTGGCTTACATTAATACTCACCTCCTGATCAACGGGGCTGGCAGGAAAAAATCAAAGAGAATGTCAGAAAACAGTGGCATGATTCTGTTTCCTGCTGGAGAAGTCTTCTCCTGTCTTGTCAGAGTTACACAGACACGATATGGGGCGTAGAGAACTCGCTGCACTGACAGTCGTTACTTTTGGGATTAGATCGATATTTGTCTGTGTCTGGGAATTAGCAGAACAACTGCCTGCAGGAATATATTTTGGAGGTGATTTCCTATCAGTGCAGGATGCTTCTGGATTTAATTCTGCTATTCAAGGCACCATCTACTTTTTTAATACTTACAGCCATATGCACTGCTCACAAGAAATCCTGCAGGTATAGAGGAAACAGAAGAATACGTGTTAGAGGATTAGACATAATATGGATTGTGAAGTCTTATGTAAAACAGGAAATCGTATTTTTTGAGATGTTTTGCAAAGACATTCTCCACTTGGCAGAGTATTTAAGTTACCTGTCATTTACACCTTGAAGATCAGCCCAGAAAACCTAATAATGCTCACACTCTTAGGAATGATTGTCTTTGTAAAGCAGCTATCTTTGCAGCTTTGTACAAGGCAAAAAATGTCAGGAATGTCATCTCCAATAGCTTCTTTATGAATTCCAAGTGGCTTAATTTCAAAGGACCAAACTGAATAGCTTATTTTCATTCCATTTCTAAAGCTTTTTCTGCTACACTCTCGGAAAAAGAAAAAAAAACCAAACCCAATGGCCAAATATTTTATGCTGTTCCACAGTTTAAAATAAAAAAATAAAAAAGAGGTTGAAAATGCTGTAAAATAAAAGACCAGAGTAAATGGGTATCACCATTATGGCTCAGGTTAGAGTGACTAATGGGAAAGGTGGGTTTCCAGAAGGAGCGTTGAAGACCTGGAGGCAAAACTGGGCCCAGTTCTTTGTTTTTCCTGGATCAGTCCTTTCTAGTCTCTAATATAACCTTCTGTTTTTAAAGATATTTTGCAGTCTGTCCTTGAAAATTGTTATTAATGGCCTAGTTAAGCAGGGAGAGGATTACTACTTATCTATATTATATTTATTCCAGTTTCTGCTTTAAACATTGTTTTATGTAAATTTACCATGGCATTTAATTCCCTCCATTTATACACTTGACTTATTACATTTTTACAAATACTTATTACAGTTATTTTGAATATCAGTCTTGCATACTCCCAAGCTACACAGTCTTATTTATTACTTATTTTTCATTCTCATTCATTATAGAAGCTAAAGTAAACCTGTGGAGCTGAGGAGAGGTAGATTTGGGCATGGAATGGGGCGCTGTGTTTTAATTCCATACCTGGAGTATTTGAGGAATAATCAACCCAAGAATTAAAACGGGCTGAAATGTTACCTTTCTCCTTTGAGTGTATGTATGCAAGCTGCTTTGGTTGTTGGAAAGTCTAGGCAGAGCAACATCTTGTGGGCTAATTTAGCTTGCTGCTGAGCCCTGCTGCCCAGCAGGGCTGGATAGATTTATCTGCTGTCAGTCTGCAACCCTGAAAACAAAATTGTCAAGTCACTCCCCCAGTAAATGGTTATTTTCCCTGCACACTTAATGCAGTTGTAGAGAACCACTAGGAATCCAGAAGCATAAAAAGGCAGAGGCTGAAATGTTCCGAAGCATTTGGGCGATGAAATCCCAGAGATGGTGGATTCCCTAATAGGATGGCCTTGGCTCTGTTATGTTTGTACATGTTGTAATACAAAAATACTGGTCCCCGCTGTGTCTGGCAGGGGTTATGGCACAGGATGGCCAAATCTTGGGAGTAAAGGAATAGCTGCAGTTTCTCAACAGAACCCTGCTTTTCTAAAACACAGATCTGATCACCACATCCCACAGACTGAGGTTTGACTCACAGAGGGATGTTAATCCCAAACCAGTGAAGCTAAGTGGAAATGCATGTAGGATTATTTGAGCACCGAAAAGATGCTTAGAAACCCATGATAATAAATTATCTCTTCCACTTCAGTGATGGAAACTGATTTCAGACACACCTAGAGAGATAAATACGATTAACAGAACTCCAGTTGCAAACCTATTAGGCATCAAACTTCCAGACTGACAGCACCTGTGTGATTGTTCTCAGCCATTTTTTACCATCTGATTAATGCAATTTTTACAGCAATTTAAATTTGTTTTGCTGAAAGGAAGCTTAGAGGACACAGATTCTCCATCACAGAAGCAAATACCTTGGCTGAAGATAAGTTGATCTGCTAGAGAAGAGCCATATCCAAAGGTAGCAGAACAGCTGTACTGAGGGTTTTTTTCTAGCCTAATAGGGAATTGATGTTTCAGCCCAGGGACAAAATACTGCTTCACTTGTGTTTGAAGAAATGACTGCAGAACATTTGCTACAATTGATCATTTACTGCTCCCTTCTCTGGCTTTAACACTCAAAAGTCCTAGTTCTTGAGGTTGTGTGAACAAAATGCACCTGAGTGCATGACTGGCTCCAGAACTGGGTTGTGCCAGTGCCTTTTGCACAATGCCCCATCAGAGTGCACTTAACATTATGAATATAAAGAGCAGAAAAGGGGAAAATGTTTCCTCTGATTACACGGTTCTATGGTGTAATCAGGGTTTAAATGTAAAGTTTATTCTCCTGGAGAAAACAAATGCTGAATTCTAGTGGCCAGGAATTCAAGCACCACAGGCTGAAATTATAATCTCTCTCTCTAATGCTCCACTCAGAGACTGTGGGAAAGGAAGAGTACATTTTCCTGCCACTACTTAGCCCCTTTATCTTTGAATAGGAAGAAATTTCTTCTCTTACAAGCAATCAAGTATTTAGATTAGTCGTGTGTGTTTCCCCTGTTGATAGCAGGTGATCACAGAGGGCAAAGGTGAGCAAATGGATTTAAAACAATGCTGCACAAGTAATGGTGCATGCACTAATATTACATGCTTCGCTGCATTTTTGGTTATTCATTCTTTACACCAGTCCTCTGGGACAAAATCAATGAGACATTCCATGTTATGCTTCAAAGTCATCATAATTGTTTGTTTTGAAGCAACAATTTTTTTCCCTTTTGTCAACCGAGCAATTTGCTGAAGTACCCAATTTTGCAACAAGAGTCAGAAATAGAGCCAGAAGCTTTTTTAAAATAATGGGAGGGGGGGGAACACTCTGGAAAAACCCCCATATGCTGATGTGCTGTGTTGTTTATTACATGCTATTCTCCCCAAGGGGAATCGTAGTGAAAAAAAACCCCACATAATCCCCATAGCACTTACTTCAAACAAACATGAGCCTTAAACATTATTTATATCTGTGTGACAACAAGGTGTCTTTGCATAATTAAAACACCTCAGAAGATGTGTACAGCGAGGCATCCCACTGGCAATTAGCTGCTTGAGCGGCCAAGTTGCCACATACAAATTCTGTGTGTTGCTGCAGCAAAGAGCAGCGCTGTACTTGACCTTTTCTGCCTCCCCAAAGGGTGTTGCTGGATTATTTTTTGCACTGTATTACCTATATATGAACATGTCCTTTTAGTAAATGCCTGAGTCATAAGTTAAAAGATGATTAATTAGGATGATGTCTGCGTTAACACCCAAGAGCCCTGACAGGGATTGGAAAGGCAGTGGTTCCAGCCACTGTACAAACACCTGGGAATGAGCTCCTCTGGTGCTTCTGGGATGTCAGAACATTTACTGTAGGTACAGCTCCATCCTGGACAGGTGGGAACTGGGACACACAGCAGGGATGGGATTCCCTGCAGTCAGCCAGGAGACATGGGCTCAGCCAGGGAGGAAATGAGGCTTGAAAATCAGGCAAGGCTTTGTCCATGCTGGCCCTAAAATCCTACAGCGTGAAGCTTGGAAAAGACACCTCAGGTCTTTATCTCTGCAGTCCATGAAGCTCAACTCAAGGCCTCCTCACTAATTAGTAGATTATTCAGGGATGGCTATAACTGAAGCATATTTGGGAAAAAAAAAAAAAGAAAAAAAAAAGAAAAAAAGAAGTAAAAAAGGCAGAAGTATATTGTTAACATCCCTCTGTCATAGTAAGACCCTCTGGGGATGCTACTTGGCTGCTTGTAAGTGTATTTAACATAAAGCAGAGCTGATTGAAAAATGTAGCTTGAAGCTCCCTGGGGCAGTTTGCCACTCACAAGATATAGGCCAGTGAGCAGCTCTGGAAGGAGGCTGGAGCAGCCCTCTCCATGCTGGCCCTGCAGGCAGGGAAAGCCTCCTGTGTACTCCGAGTGGCATGTGATGATTAGATCCTTTAGCGCGCTCGAAAGCCACTTGTTTACAACTCTGATTAAATTATTTTGCGTGCTCTGGTCTAAAAGAGTTGTTTCTTAAGATTTGATAAGGTGCATAAACCTGGAATGCATTTCAAGAGCTGCATAAATGCAGAGACAGCTGAGCTGGAAGGGCAAATTCATTAGTGGCATTCTCTGGAGCTCAGTGGGCTTAGCCCATGGATGGATTTTGCATGTGTTCTGTAAAATAGGTAAGTATTTGTCTAAAATTAGCCAAATCCTCCAGAGCCTAATGGAGTGCTTATGGGTTCTGGCAACTTAACCCAATGTTTAATTTGCACTAATCTAGCCAAGACTGCAGAAGCATGAAATACACTCTACAGGGAGAGCACTGCTCTTTGAAGTTAGTGGCTTAATTCCCATTGTCTCTGATGGGAGCAGGACCGGGGTTTATGTGGCATTTACTCCTGTTATTGTAGACAGAAATCTTTTTAAATATGAATTAATTTGGCTTGTGTTTGGGGACATTCCAGCCTTCTGAATTTACTAAAATCTTTTTAACTTGCAGGCAAACCTGCACAGCTGTAGTGAGTTCTGAGTATTCTCCACGCAGATACCATGGACTGTGAGAAGGTGCTGATTTCCCTTCTCAGGTGTGTGCACATCTGTAACTAGCTAGTGGAAGGAGAATGGAAGAAGGGAGCTAGATGATCTTCGAGGTCCCTTTCAACCCTACCCATCCTATTCTATAAAAACAGTGCAACAGCATGAAATCAACTGGCTGGTGATTCAATCTTTTCTTTATTTAGGGGGATTCTGTACCTACCGATAATTCAAAATGGATTCTTTGATCATTTGTGTTCACCTGTTTGGTTCTGACTGTGAGAGCTGGGAGGTCAGCCACCCTGTGCAGGATGGTGGCCCAGGCAGGGGTGCAGGGTGTCACTGCTGGCTGTGACTGGGACGACTGGGAGAGGGGCTGTGGGCAGCTGGGAAGTGCTGATGGAGTCCTGGTGCAATTCCTCAGCCACGTAAGTGACTGTTTCAGTTTACCCTTTTGACAAGCACCGAGGTTTTTCTATTTCAGACAGTGACAAAAGGTGAGCACATAGTGTTCAGGGGGAAGGCAGCTCAAGCAGTGATCTGGGCCCAGAGAAATAGGGAAAAGGAAGAAAAAGTGCCTTTGAAATGATCCCAGTTAACCGCCAGGTAACTATTACCGTGGCACAAACCCAAATTGCTGTGCTGCCTTCCCAACCCTTTGATTGACTCCTGCAGCCAGGGGCTGAGAGTGCCTGCAGTGACGCAGGGGCTTTCAGCAGAGGAGCACGTACAGCAGCAGACAGGCAAGGCAGCAGGCAGAAAGCAAGCTGTCTGCTGTGCAGGAGAGGCAGGCCCTTCAAAGGCACGAGGAAATCCTTCTGAGGACGTTATTGTCAGGAGCTACACAGGAGCTCCCAGTCGTATCAATGCCCACTGTGAGCACTCCCCCCCACCAAAAAGAGTTTTTGTCCCGGTGAGGTGACTTTCCTTATAATTGGATGACAAGCAATCCCCGATCCTTTTGTTTTATTCCAGTTTCTTGCAGATTCCCTGCTTTTCTGGCCAACGCTCACTGTTTCTTTGACTTGACAGTTCAAAGTGGCAGAGCCACTACCCTCATTTTACAAGTGCAGAGACACACAGAGAGTTTATTTTAGTCATAGGAAGTGCCACAGATTCCCACACTTTTATTCTTCCCCTGGCTCTCTCGGAAACCTCAAACATCCAGCAGGACTGCTTATAAAGAAGAGGGACTGCTGGCTCCTTTCTGCATCTTTCCCTTTCTACCAGTGGATGCTGATGGCAACCTGCTACTGAAGGAATCGTGACTGGCTTCAGCTGCAGTTTTCCCAGCCTTGTGACACACAGGGATCGCCCTTTCCTCCTGCATTTACCATAACACTCTCATGTCACATCTGCCTTTCTTCAGGTGCAGCTCGGGGCAGGTGGAACAAAATCAATAGGGAGAAATCCTAAAGCTCTTCTCTTTTCCTCTCCCTCATGGCTAACCTGGCAGGAGAAAGGTCCTCTGGAAAGGGAGGAGGCAAAATCTCATTCAGGAAAATGCTGGAGAGAGGTGATAGGGGAGAATGCTCATACACCAACCCCACTGTCTGCCTGGTACAGCCCCCACGCCCTGTACTGAGAAAATTGGTTTGTATTGGATTCTGCTGATGTAGCAAACCAAAACAGCAAGTCAATTTGTGATAGAAGATGGAAAAAAGAGAAGTGACCTTGTTTATTAATCCCAGCAGAGACAGGACTACATTAACCAAACCCGTAACCCCCAAGAATGAGTCAATTTATTTCTTACACCCCTATCTTGATTTTTGACTCTGACCATCTGAATTTGCACATACCGTAAACTTTCATGGTGTTCAGGTTCTCCTATAGGACTTCCACATGAAAAGGGACAGGATTCCAGTTTGTTCCCTTAAATCTTCACAGATGATCCAGGTTTGATACAAAATTTATGGCACCTAGTCAGTGTAGCTGACAGATATTTCGTCATGGTTGCCTGTTCTGACACAGTTATTGTATCTCAAAGCATTTTAAGAGATGGAGTCATTTATCCAAGTATCTTTGGGAGGATTATAACTACAGGAGAAGCCCTTTAAGTGGGAGATCGCATAAGATGATGCTGTATCCTAAATTCAAAGGAACAAAAAGAACAGAAATAAAAGGAATAACCTGCAAAATGAAAATGTCATGAATAAAAAGGGTTCAGCACTATATTGTAGCTGTATTTCATCTTAACCTTAACATCATTTAATCTTTAGATCACATTTTCCACATTAAAATATTAAGGCTTGGGTTTTCTCTGGCGTCTCCTCATACACATTTTAATTAGATTGGTGTAGAGTTTTATATAAAGTCAGGTCAGTTTGGGGTTTCTGGTGTCAGCCTCAAAGGAGTGGGGCTGCTACAGCATTGGATTAACCCCATGAAGACACTGGGGTTAACCAGTCCTCACCTCTTCCTCTTCTATTCTCACCAAAACAAGTCACTTTTGAAAACTTGGAATAAACTTCAGAGGAAGAAAATGCAACTTAAATCTCAGTTTGATCTAATTTTAATGGAACTTTCTGCCACCCTGGCCTTCCCAGTTTGGCAGCAAATGCCTCCTCACCAAGGCCTGCCTATCTCTGCACATGTCTGAACCCCAACTAAAAAAGCTGTCCCAAAATACACCCCAAAGAGTACATTTTGAAAACTCCAACACCTTAATTCTGCTTGTAAAGGACAATCTGGGGTCTCACAAAACCAATGTCTTCTGCCTGCAGAAAATACACCATCACCTTCATCGTCCTAATTAGTGCCCAGACAGACCCAAGAAATGTCACTTGTACCAGCACTGTGATCCCCCCTGTGTGACTGCAGAGGGTGGTGACCTGTGCAATTATTCTGCATTAAACAAGCACTGGGGCTGGGAGGTAGGACCAACATTGTTTGGGCATAAAGTGACCCCAGTAATTCCCTGGATGGTGTCAGAAATCAGCAGGTTGGCTGTGCTTGGGTGTCTGACCTGGGACATCGAGGCCAAGGGCTGGGGATCTGAGGAAAGCTGACAACTCACAGTGAGTACCAGTGACAATCCCTGATGATTTTTCCAGTGCCATATTTATTGTGACAAAGAGGTTCAGCCGTGCTTGCAGACTTTCCTAACTGAAATCATTTCCTGCTGCAGATAAAATTTACAGTTCTAAGGAGAATCTGAGTGAGCTTTTAGGCAGGGGGGAAAAAAAATCTTGCTCTGTATATTGCTAGTGAAATTACAGGGGTTTGCAATCAATGAATGTTCAAAAACTGGAAAGAAAAAGGATGCTTTGACCTGTTGCAGCTTCTGTTGGAATTATATACATTATTTTGGGATGTGTGCAGAAATGGCACTTGGCTATTTAATGTCTTTCTGAAAAAAATAAGTGATATACTGGATTCCTTCTAAGTCAAGATTTATTTAGTTCATATTTATCCTAGTGGAGCCATTAAAAGAGGATGTTATAGGAATATTTTTTTCATTCCTCAATTTCTACAGGAAAGTGGTTGCACATTATGAACATTGTGCAAAACACATTGACATTTAATGAGGAACTTTTCCTAAAACTTTTAATTAAATGCTTTTTTTAATCTGAAATTTTTACACCAAACTGTTTCAGTGTGTTGGTTAAATGAGTAAGAGAGTTCAAGATATATAACTAGAGTCTGGGTGCATTGCTTAAGAGACTCTTGGAGGACTTTAATTCCAATAAAGCTTTTCTGAATCTTCTCTTGCATAGGAATTCTCAGAAGGCAGCTCCTGGAGCTGGACTAAAAGAGAAATTCAGTGCTCTTGAAACTGAACGAGGCAAGGTACTTGAGCTGGTCAGAATGTAGAACAAAAAAGGTAGGGAAGTTGGAGGAGCATGTGACATTTCTTATATTATCCTGTCAAAGGCACCTGCCCTGGCAAGATACACAGCTCTGTGTGAGAACACTGAGATGCTGTGATTCAGTCTCTTCCCTGCCACCTGTTGCTTCACTTCTCCTTTTTTAAAAAAAATCTTAATAAAGCTTCTCCATTATTAATTATAGTCTTGACTCTGCACACTAAAATGTTCTGATTAGTGAAATTTTTCACAAAACTTCTGGGAAATCTCCACGTCCTCCACAAGATATTCTTCCTAATGGCCAGCACTTTGCAGATTTAGTGTGAAGTGATCAAATAGCAGCCCAGAGCCATCCAAGGTAATTGAATCCCAGGATTTGGGACCAGGTGTACCAAGATGTTCAAACTAATTATTTAATAATTGAAAACAATAACCAGTGTAGTTAAATCTCTTGCTGATTTTCTAATGTTTATTAATTTAGGCACCTGTGTCTCCTGCACCACTTTCTTTCAAAATGCTTACAAGGATATGCATAGCATATAAATTCAAAATGAATGTGATTACCTTGATACATACTCTAGGTGCTTAAGTGATTAGAAAAGCATTATAATTTTAAGTGTTATATAAATTTCATTCTTATGAGCCTGATTATCAAATAGTTGTTTAAATTCCTAGATAGATGTCAAGGTGTGGAATTTTCATTAAACATTCACTCTACCATTCTCCACGACCTCTTTAAATGATCTGATACAGGAAGAAACTCATAAAATGTTTCCTTAGAAATTAGGCAAATGCAACACTCAGAAATAGTTAAATAAAGGAAGAGCAACAAGAACATCAGCACCTTTATCAGTGGGCACTGCCCTTCCATGAGTGGGATTTTACTTCAGCCCATTGCTTGTGCAAACTGCATTGAAGGACCATCTGAAAGAAAGGAGGGCTGTAATTAGTAAGAAAAATCAGCACCATAATCTATTCTAAATCAGTCTGTGTCTTCTTTCCAAGGGCTTTGTGTGCTAGAGCAGATGTTACACCCTGCTCATTACTCTCACCTACCTTTGCTTCACTTTGCTATGTATATTGTTTTAATTACCTTCTATACCTTCAAGGCAAACCCCATTTATTATTGCATTTTGCTAATGCACCTGCTTAAGGAAAGAAAACTGTAAGCAGGGAGCTCAGGAAAGGGTAAAATGGCAGTAAGATACGGCTTCTTCGTGTCTTTTTCTGTTTCCTTTTCTCCATTCCCTTCACTGTGACTAAATAATAACTGGAAGGAATAACTTTGCAAGAGGGAGTTATCTGTTATTTTTATTTGGTCCCAATACTGCTAATTAACAGCAGCTATGAAAGGTCCTGCAAAGGTTTTAAAAATCTAACAAAATCTCATTTTACCTTCGATTCTTATTTTACAAACACTATTCTTGTACCGCTATGAAAGGGGCTGCTTTAGCCTTAATGCCATAGAAAAGAGGTATGAATATAACAGAATAACAACACGATTTATCAGCATGAGTGAACTAAATGGACAGTGTTAACTGTATCATTCCAGCAGTCTCCCCAGCAGTCCTAATGCCTTAACAGAATGTGTGAGGGAAAAGGGAATGGCAGCATGATTACCCTGATTACAGTGGTTGCAAATACGGGAGGCTCCAGTCATGCTTCAGTGGGGCTGTAATTGTGCTTCCAAGAAAGGCTGTGCACAGGCTGCTCCATTCTTAGGGCATCCCTGCTGTTTGTTGCCTCTTATTTTGTTCTTAGCCTCAGAGGTCCTGTAGACACTCACTCATAGGTGTAATTCTTTGTTTCAGCAGTGGGGGAAAATCACTTCTCGTGCATATCGGTGGCGTTGGGTATAAACTCTCCCAGCTCTTCTGTGCTGCTGCAGAATTGCCATCAAATAATAGCGTTTGCTGTGATTTAATACTATTGCTAACTTCTTACAGAACCAACCTTCTGAGCTTTCATTAAACTGGGTGGTGAAGAGTGCAGGGAGTATGGCTGCTCGGTATCAAACCATTCTCTTCTCCACCTTGGCCCCAGGTATTAGTCCTGAACAGAAGAACTCCAAACCTTTGTGCTTTGTCTTTGATTAGTGCTGCCTCATGCTGCAAGCAGTACTTCAGGAAGAAAGATGGATTTGTTGCTGTTGTTCCTCACTTCCCGTTGGCAACGCGTGGCAGCACCTCGCCTAAAGCTGGCCATTATATTTCATTTAAGGAAAGGTAGGGAAAAGGAAAATACATTTTGATGTGTCTGCATTTTGTCTATAATTCAAAAGCACTGACATTTTACAGCAGCTCCTTTTTCTTTCTTTCCCCTCAGATAATGATGTGACTCCACCAAGGCAGAATACAGAAGCAGAACGGGGCAGTGTCTGGAGGGACTGTCACATCCTCTACTTTCTCTTCAGTGCCCCTTGCTTTCCTACAGATACCTGCTGGCCATGGCCAGGTGGTGTTCCCCTCACTGCCTGGACTTTTTTATGGTGTGGTTTCTTACTGTGTCAGCCTGTGATTTGCAGAACTTTCTCTGTATCCCACAGCTGAGCACAGGTCTGAGCGCTCTGGGCACGGACCTCAACCAAGTCTAGCCCAGCCCCAGGCTCAGAGTGTACTGTAGAGCAAACACCACAGTATAAATCATCCAGAAAATCTATTTATTTGTTCCTTACCAAGAAAAATAAAATCTTAAACTCTGCTCTCCTTGAGGCTGAAGTGCTACTGGGAAAAAAAAACCCCACAACTATTGTTGTCACAGAGAAAAAGACGTTGGGAACGCTGAAACCACAAAAGGGATGAAGAATCAAACAACACCAAGGAAAACCCAGGATATTGCTGTGACTTTGAATGTTCTCAGAGGCTCAGGAACCAGCAACAGCAGCTGGGAAACAACCAAGGTGTTTCAAAGGGAAGATGGGGCAACCACAGCACTGGAGTGAGTCTCTTTGGCCTCTGTGAACCCTCCAACTGCAGTAACTTCATGGGGGCTCAGCACCTTCTCCTGGAGCCCTGGTGGCCCATTTGTGTGCACGGATTTGTGCTCAGATTTCCCACGGAACTGCAGGTCAGACCACGCTTCGGATTTTCAGCACCCTCAGGCAGCAGCCAAACCGAGTGAGCCAAAACCCAAATCACCACCTCTCTGGGAGGGGAGCTGAGCATGTTGCAACTGGAAGTTGCTCTCTGCTTGTCAGACACAGTGATATATGAAGGTAATTGCTTCTGCGTGCGTTTAATTACAGTATTGTAATTAGCAGGTTGCAAGAGCAGATGCAGAGGGCCTTTTCATAGAGCAGACTCTGATAGGCCATGAAAACATCTCAAAAAGAAAAGGGCAGAGCAATGTCACATTGTAATGCAGCTCTTTGTGCCTGGAGAAGAGGGTTAATTAGCTGATTGCTCCACTCTTCATCTTCATTTCTTAAGGTGGAGGGAACATGGTAGGAAGGAGATTAATTTATCTTCATGAATTTTTAGAATTAGCAAATAGCACCAAATCTCTGTCCAGCCCTGCATCACTCAGTGGCTTGGGCTTGGTGATGGGCATGGACCACTGAAAAAGGGAACCAAAACTAAGAAATCATCCTCTTGGGGGAAAAAGGGACCAAGAGATCCATTCTTTGAGCAGAGTTCACTCCGGCAGCTAGAGCAGCCCTTGTGGCCAGGGCTCCTCTGAGGCACAGGGGCTTGGAACTGCCCTGTGAACCAGGCTCAGGTCTCAGAGCAGCCCTGGGTGCTCCGGGACAGCAAATGGCACTGGGGTCAGCTGGGGTGGCCCGGCTGGCTCTGGCAAGGCTGGGAGGGTCACTGAAGCTCAGAGCAGTTTGACAGGGGATTGTGGCACTGCCTAATGACGAGCAAGGGGAGGGTTTCACACCACATGAGATGTGGTTTCAAGATCCTTAAAGAAATCTGTGGTCTGGGTATGTGTGGGAAGGGGAACACAGCAGTGCTCGTGTTGCAAAGCACATCAAACATACCTTTCACAGTTCAGGGATGGTTTCTTTTGCTTTAAATACGCAAAACCCTCTAAACTAGCCTTTTTTTTCTTTTTTTTTCTATTAGGAAATGTCACATCTTGTTGTGGTTTTAAACTTATAATATTATCCAGCTGGATTATTGTGTCCTGGTCCTCATACTTATTGAAGTTATCCATTAAGGGGATAGAAGGGCATAGTCTTTATAAATGTGCTTGCAGAAGTCAGTACAAACTGCACATTTAATTATTGTGTACTTAAAATCTGATAATCATAGAAAATCAAATACACAGCTTGGTTGATTCAGAAAGTCTTTTTAATAGGGCACTATTAAATTATAGAGTTAAACATTATTAGATATATTTATTCATGAGAGATAATTTGATATGTAACAAAATAAGCCAATACATGGTGTAACCTCTTGCAGTCTAATTTTCATGGATGAGCTCTTGCATATTTAATATCCTTTGAGGATATATTTTAACCTAGACTAATTACTGCTTTCCTCTTATTTCTGTTCAGTTTGACATCGACGTTTGGCTAAAATAATGTAACATTGTTATTATGGAGCAAATTAAGTAAATCTGGCTTATTGAATTTAGAGCCATTGTTGATCCTGTAAATGGTCCGATGTAGGTTGTGACAACAAACACTGTGCACAAACAAAAATGGCTAAATACTCTACAAAGAAACTGTACTCACACTGCATGATGAACACCATCAGGAATATCGTCTGCTCTGTAAAGTTGGTTTCTAATATCTGATATGTTTCTAAACTCATCATGGTAAATTTATAAAGATGAGTAAAGTCAGGAATTAATGATGATATAAGTTATCTTAAGACAATTTAGCTTAAAAGCCTATCAGGATAGCTGGGGACCATGTCAGAAACTTTCAATAGACAGAATACCTGAGCATAGAGATTTTGGACTTTAAAGTAGGCTAATTAATTAATTGAGAACCCATGTCATGGCTTTGATATATACATTAATTTCGTGTCTGAGAAAATTTTTAATGAGATGCTTTAATTTAGTTCTCTGTGACATCTTAATAAAAAGCACTGATAGGTCAGGCTATGTGTTTGTACATTTTGGGGTAATGCCAGCAGTGTCAGCTGGCTTTAGCAGATCAGCTTTGCTTTGCTTGGTTCATCAGCCAAACACCTTGCTGTGTCTTGCTTTCTTTGATTCATCAATTTTTTAATGTACTAAGGATTTATTAAGTCTGTCTCGTGCAAAAATAATTTTTAAAATTACAAATATGAAAATAGTTAAAGAGAAAACTTATTTTGATGTAACTTTGAATTGCATTTGATTTTTACAGTTATGATTTGATGTAACTTTGAATTGCATTTGATTTTTACAGTTATGATGCATGGTGGAGCCTGAATGTTTTCTAGGTGAGCAGTGCAATAAAATAGTTCATCTTTGTCCTGAGTCAGTATTGATTAATAAAGGCTGAAATTCTCAGTGCCTTTCGGGAGGCTAAGATCCCCTTTTACATGTTGCATCAACCAAAAGAAGTAATGATTTTGACTACACACAGATCCTTTATATCTTTTAGCCTTTTCCTTTTTTTTCCCCATGTTTTTTCACTTGCAAATCAATTAAACTTCAAAACAAGAAAAACCTTTTTTTACTTAAAAGTAAAAACTTTTTTAAAAATAATTCATGCGTTGGCTACTTAAAGGTCTAATCATTAACACCAGCAGTTGCATAAATCAGCTTCTTGTGTTCAAGTGAAGAATCCCTCCCCAACACCTAGAACGTTTTCAATAAAATATCCCCTAATCTGGCTGAGAAGGAGACTTTTGTGACGCCCTCCATCTGCAGAGGTCTCGTGGCAGAAGAGGGGGCTGTGCTTTGGGTTCCTCTCAGCCAGAGCACATGCTGAGCTCCGTGTAAACCCAGCTGGCTCAGAGCTATCAACTGATACCAACACCAAAGACTCTTTCCCCTCTGTCGGCTACCGAGAACGTGAAATGCTTCTAATCAAAAGGACGGCCCTCCCTTTGCAATTGTTTGCTCGGCTCTTTTCCTGACTGGTCTGCTTGATGGGCAAATGTGCAAGGAAATGGAAAACATAATCTTTCAACATGAAAGAATGCCAATGCACTGTGAAGAACTGTTTCTAGCTCACTTCTCCTCTCATGTGGATTTACATCGCTGCTAATTTCCTAAAATTGGCTACCAGGTTGGCTTCCAATTTGTTTGATGATGCATATCATGGAGTCTGGGAACGCCCAGCAACATGCCAGGGACAGCATTTACTAAACCAAAGGCTTTTCTGTGACTAAATTAAATCACATCGAAGTCTTGGAGACTTTGCATTGCTCTAAGTTCATATCTTGTGCTTCCCAAAACTAGGAAGGCTGGATGGAGCTCTGAGCAGCCTGGTCCAGTGAAAGGTGTCCCTGCCCCTGGCAGGGGTTGGAACTGGATGAACTTTGAGGTCCCTCCCAACACAAACCATTCTCGGATTCTTTGACATATAAACATTATTCAGTGAGCATCTTTTGAGACCTTATAACCAGCCATTAAAGACAGAGACCCAAAGCACATCACACTTCATTTTGCTGACATCTTGCACAAAGCAACGTCAAAATATGGGGATGTCTGGTAACCTTTTCTTGGGAGCATTTGGCACCTGGTTTTAGGAATTAGTATACCTAGCAAGTCGTTTTTCCTCTTATCTACTAAAAATAACAACATGAACTCTAAGAGGTTGTCAACGTATTACTTCCCAAGGGAGAATTTTGCTCTCCTCTCTCATTTATCTAGGCATGTGTAGAGGCTTTTGACCCATTTAGCATAGATAAATGACCCATGATGTGAAATTTCCCAACAGTTTAATAATGCATTTAACTCAAAGTGACACTTGCTTGCAGCTGCCTTAAAGCAGTTTCCAGGCTATATATGTCTCTTTGAAATGATGTATGACAAGTAGGAAAGCTTCCTTGATAGAACCCCAAATCCCATGGGTGAGTAACAAGAAAATCCTTTTTAGATTGCCAGCAGCAAATTTATACTTTGCAAGTCTTTATTTAATTTTATCTGTTTCTCAATATAATTTACAGTTATGACCATTAGTCTAAAGCTCACAGTAACTTCTATACAAATTATTTTTCCTTCACAGTAATGCGTTGTAAAGGCTTTTATTGATCCCATTTTTTTTTCCACGACATACCAGAAGTAAACCCCTTGTCTTACCACTGAAAATGTTTTTGGAATCCTTGTACTCACTTAGCTGTATCAAAATTCCATTGCTTCTGAAACCCAAGTAGTGAAAGAGAGGAATACAGTCTGTGTATGTTTAAAATCGGGAAACTTTCTTGAGAAAACTCCCTTATGTGTTTGAAAACACAAGTCTGAGTGATTTTTTGCTTGCATAGATTTAAAGCAGTTGGTGTTGAGAGTGTGGAAAGATTTTTATTAAATCTGCTTCTGGTTTAGTGAGCAATTTCCCATGATACATGTCATGTTATTAACAAGAAAGATTTAAGAAAACAAGAAATTAGCATTAGACTTGAGGAGACAAACACTTCTAAGTAGACAATCAAATTTATTATTTAATAACATTTATTTCCAGTATTAAAATAGAACTCAAATAACTGAAGTTGGGTCCTGTAGGGTCCTGAATCATTTAACACAGATAAATGGATTGGGTTCCCAAAGTCTGCAAGCAAGAAAACAGTTTCAAATAATAAGAAAGAAAACCAAAACAAACCCAGCAAAATAAACCCGAAAGAATCCTGTCCACAAGGAAAGGTTAATGTGGGCTGAGAGAGAAGAGAAAAAAAGCCAAGCCAGATGATTAGAAGCGAAACACGGAGTTCACAGGATGTTTGTAGCTCGGGCTCTGATCATTTCTCAGCTCTGGCGCTTCCTTTGGCCCCAGCTTTCATCCCTCTCGTGCTTCTCAGCCACAGGGACATTCCCTCCCTTTCCCTGCCTTGCAGCATCCCCAGGCTGCTTTGTGCTACCTTTTGTGGCTGTTTGTACAGCAGGTGGGAGAATGTGGCCCTGACCCACAGTTTGTAACACAGGTATGGAATAACAGGATGTGGAAGTTTACTCCAGCTGCTCCAAGGGAGCCTGGAAAATGCCCAAGGAACAATGTCCCAGAGAAGAGCTGCCCTGGTGTGCAGCACAAAGCCTGTGCTGCTCCTTGCTGTTCCCCTAGTCAGAGCAGTTGAAGCCCATCACCTCTGCTCCATTTCGGTGCAAAGTGAAAGAAGCCAGCTTGAGTCACGGAGGGCTTTTCCTGTGGATCTAAAAACGGCTCATCCAGGGGCTCCCTGGCTGCCCTGCCATGCTGAGAGGCACATGGAGCAGGTTGGGGCAGAGAGGGGGCACACTCAGGGGGTGTGAGCGTGGCTGTGCCTCTCACGGTACCAGCCTGAGCTACCCTAATGTGTCTATCCAAAATTAGTCGTCTGTGCCCTTCCATGTGGGCAGAGGGAATGGCATTCCAGAGAGGAATTCACTCACCCCAGCACCTGCCATCAGTGTTGGAATGAGATGGACCTGATTTGGGAGGGTACTCTCTTTTTTTAGTGACTACAAAAAGACTCCTCCTGTTAGATCTGGAACTGTTAGGGGAAGAGATTACCAGCCTGAAGAAAATGACCTCTAAATGGCAAAGAAACCCCATCCCACTCCTGAGGCAGCTTATTTTATCCATAGAATCACAGAATAACCTGACTTGGACAGGACACACAAGGACCATCCAGTCCAGCTCCTGGCCCTGCACAGACACCCCAACAATCCCACCCTGTCCCTGTCCAAACCCTCCTGGAGCTCTGGCAGCCTTGGGGCTGTGCCCACTGCCCTGGGGAGCCTGGTCAGTGCCCACCACCCTCTGGGGGAAGAACCTTTTCCTGAGATCCAACCTTTAATTTCCCTGTTTAGGGAATAGGGAAATAAAAATGTTCCTTATTCAGGGAACAATAGAGCATTTAGGAGTCTTAGTGCCAAACGCCCCTTCATCTGTCAACACAAAATACTTGTGGATGGAAGAGCCTTGGAGAGCCTTTGCAGCCCAGACAAGGTGCAGGTCCCCACCAGCAGCACTAACTCCCAGCTCCCTGAGCTTGACAGGCCAGTGGAAGTTGCCTGCATCGTTCCTCACCTTTGATACAGAGCCATTCTTCCTAGCTGGGGATGAGAGCAGCTTTTACAGTGTAAGCTTGGCTAAGCCTGCTAAAAGGGTGAAGCTGCTGACTACCCTGCAAAAAGATAAGCACAAGAAACAGCAGAAGTGAGGCAGGGAGCCCATATCAAAGTTAATGAAGAAGGCACAGGGTCTAAGGAAAGGAGGAAATTCTTCTAGGAGTTTGGGTTCGTGTGAACTTGGCGAGATCAATTTGCTGCTGAACCATTTGAACCGAGCGCCAGGGTTCCTTCTGAGAAAGGCACACAAACCAAAGCTGGCCCAGCGAGTGCCTCAGATCCCAGTGACCTGAGGAGCTGTGTGCTGAGAGAGTGCAGCTCGGAGCCTGCCATACACTGCGAGCTGCACTCGCTGCAGCACCTCCTGGGCTAGCTTGGCTGCTTTGGACAAGGCTCGGGCAGAAATATCCTTCACAGATCCATTAATTAATTAGAAATAGCTTATTTACCGTAAAATGCGACAGATGCTTATTCATCTGCTTTTTTAAATATACAGAAAATAAGCGATATTTACACTTCAGCTTCCTCTTCATCACTCCAGATACTGGATTTATAGATATAAATGCATTTGAAAGACATTATGACAATACTTCTCACCAATAATGTCTGGTTTTAAATATTTGTGCTTACACACTTCCCCAAAATAAATAAAATCAATTCCCCCCCAAGAATATTTTTGCAAGATGCTTCTCTAAAGTGCAAGTTTATTTGATTTAAGCTTCTTCAGCCGTCATTGTTAATGAATAATTATTCAGTATTTCAAACTGAAACAGATAGCTTCATTTAGTGTGATTAATGCTGATGTGCCACCTCATTTGCATAATTACAAAATAAAATAAAAATACATTCCAAATCTGAGTCTTTGCAACTCGTGTTACCCAAGGCCTGAAAAAAGACATTATGTTTCAAAATTATCTCACGACACACTCATAATGCTCTGTGACTAAAATTGAAAGGTAAAATTATTTTTCATCACCAGGCATTACACGACTTTGGCAAAATAAAAGTTCTGAGACAGAGAGAAGAAATCTAGTGAAAGTGTGTGTCTGCTGAAACAGATATTCTTGCCCTCCTTTTAAAGATTTGGAGCTGGTTTAGGTGAAAATTAACTAAAATTCTTCATGGAAACAACATTTGGCCTTGAAGGATAAGTGGAGTATTTTTTACCTCTTGAAAGCTTTAACAAGCCTCGTTTCTTTTGCAGATTTTGGGTGGGTTTCACTGCTCTGAGGAGAAGCCTCAGTGCCTGCCCTTCCTGCCAGTTCTGCCAGGGACTGATGAAGGCACAGTAGACATGAGAATGCAGCTCTTGTAGGGTCTATCTTTAATAGCCTTTTTCTTCACTTACTGTTTTGATTTTGGGTACAGGGATGTGACATCAGAGTGATTGCTACTGGGAGAAGCTTCCTGCACCTTGCCTTGGAGAAGCTGTGCTGAAAACAGGTGATATTGCTCATAACTCCCAAAAAATCTGGGGCAACATTTGCATCAAGACTGGCAGGAGAGAAAAGGCTGAGGAAATGCTTCTGGACAATCAGGGCATCGAGGAAATTCCATGTTCCTGAGGCTGCTTGTTGGGTTTTTGCTTAGTTGCTGAAACCAACACAGTAATTTGGGCAGTAACTAGCCAATATTTTTTTCTGTGGAAATGGGAGAACGAACCTAAAATGTGAGGGGGAACATCTGTGAGCAAATGGATTAATGGCCATGGCAATCGAGAGCAAAAGCAAGCCCAGTGCTGAGAAGGCTTGGAAATGTGTGCAGGAAGGTAATAAATGTAAGCAGAATGCAGCTGATTCCTTCCTGCCTTGAAAAATGACTCAGTGTCCTTTTATGCAGGCTCTGGTGTCAGTCAGATCACACAGAATCTTTCATATCCCTTTCTGCAGATGAAAGGACATCTCCAGGCTGTCAATTTGCCCTTTGCAGTACCATTTAAAGGTACGACATTATTTTGGTGTGCCAACATCTGTAACTCCATAAATCCACTCTTCTGCAATAAGGAGGAATTGATTTTTTCCCCAAACTATAATGTCTGAATTAATTAGCTTAAATGTTTCATTTGTTAACATATTGAAGAATTCCCAGGGGCAAGTTGTGTCAGTCCCTGAGAGCACATATGTGACCCAGCACAGGGAGAGAGGGACTCTGCCCTTGTGTTACTCTATTTGGCAGGGCTTATGCACAGTCCTAATCACTGCACCTAAAGTATAAGGGATTACTCAGGGCTAGTTTAAACTGAAGCACATAGCAAACAAAGTAGGATCATGCACATGCTGGTGGATAAGGTCCCATATGCTATTTAGAAAAGAAGATATACAAGGCTATATAGGATATAACTTACTGAATTACAGTGGGAGGGGAGACAGTGAAAGTAAGTTGAAATGTGTCTAAATCTGCCTTGTGGTTTGAACACTTGCTCTTCTGAAAGTGGAATAGCAGAGTGGATGCCCACAAGTGCTCAAAACAGTGGATTTAGATCCCAGCAGAGTAAGGGCCTCTGAATACCCATCCTTCATGCAGAGGAATTATTAAGCAGGGGCTTGACATGAATCCTGAGTCTCCAGCAATTTTCCCCTCTTGGAAATAGATATAACCAGCACCCAGTATTCTAATGAGTCGTGTTGTAACATCTGATTAGCACTTTTATGGCTGGCTGACTGTGGCAGGGGAGGTGCAAGCGCTGCCAAGAGATTTGTAAAGGTGAAAACCTGCACAGAGTTTTTGGTGGTGACACAGATAAAGACCCGTGGAGACAGGGTCCTCCAAAAGCCAGTTGGCTCAGAGCAGGTTAACAAGGACCTATTAACCCTGTCTTGCTGCAGGCATCAAGCCTGGGGAGAGTTTAGTTCAGCTGCCTGCTGGAAAGGAGGACAAAGGAAAACACCCCTGTTGTAGCTGGTGACTGGAAACAGCTGGATGGTTCCATGAGCTCTGAGGAGATGGGCTAAATAACCATTAAATAGAAACTGGGCTTTGGGACTCCTCCTTTAAAGATACCTGCTGGAAGACTGTATTTTTAATTAATTAATCTTATTTTTGAACTCTGATTGCTCAGAAGTGGGACTAAAGAGTGTCTGGGGAGGAGGACCAGGACACCCTTGTGCTGGTCAGTGAGCTCTGTGGTAGCTGGTCACTGGAGGCTCAAGGGACAGGACTTCAGTGGGATGGAAACACAAGAGCAGATTGTGTCACAGAGCCCATTTCATGCCAATCTTCCCATAAACAGAGTAGAATAATATTCATGGTGCTGTTGGTTTCCAAATTAAAATGCCTTTAAAACAATAAAATAAAAAAGGACTGTTTTTTAAAAAAACAAACCAACAACCTCCTCCAAATGGGAACCAGAGAAAATTATGTTCCTTGGATGGCTTAAAAGCTGACTAAGCTGAACTTTGAAATGTCAGTTTTCAGCTCTTAAATATATCCATAACTTCAGTATGGGGGATGTACGAGATCCTGAGCTGATTTAAAAACCAATGGCAATAAAAAACCCCACAAGAAAAGAGTCTCTTTCTCTATGTACGCATTTTTCATCAGTCTGTTGATAGAAAGCTTGCAGACTGTTCATTAGTGATTATGAGATTAAAACCATTACTTTAGTACCCAGTACACACAGGTTTAGTGCACAGGGGCTGAAAAATGTAGCTACCTGTATACCTCATCTTTGGTGGAAAACCGAGTGTGATTGTGATGAATGTGTGTGGGTTTCTAAAACAAAATAACTCGTATATAATGATAATGCCAGGAGGAATTTAAATGATGAGCCCCGTGCCCTCTTTTCCTCTACTGACTGCTGCTAATGACTTGAATTCAGAGCCAACAAAAGGAGAGACGGGAAGAGATTATAATGTGAAAAACTGTGAATGAAAACAAGGAAAACAATTTTAAAAGCATTTTGGGTTCACAGTGGTTTGTTGTCAGATCTGAGCAGTCCTTCACATCGCCTAGGGAAGCTGTGAGAGCTCTGGCACAGCCCTTGCTGTGTCCCAGTGGTGGAATCCTCAGGACCCAGCACTTCTGTAATCGAGCTGTGGGTTACACCGCCCTTCTCCTTGGAGTGTCACCAGCTGCTGACCTGCATCCTGAGCCCAGCTCAGTGCCTGCCCCTCTCTGGGGAGGAGGGTGCAGCTCTTTGCATCGAGGCTGTGAGGCAGGACAGAAACCTGATTTCACCTGCCTTTGGTGAAACAACACAAGTTGTTGTGTTGGGGGTTCCTTTAAGTTTCTACTGATTGTCTTGAAAGCAAAGTGAGCACTTGTGTTGAAGCTGAGAGCCTGTCTGTGTGAAATCCTCTTTTGTATTGTACACTTGGTAATCGTACACTTGATAAATATTACATTTTCTTGGAAAAAACCCAACCAGATGATACGAAAAAGTCACATATTTTCTTTTGTGCTTATAAAAGTTAGTCACATGAATGGCAATGACCTGATATTTAAACTATTTTAAAAGTAAGTGTACAGCATAAGCAATTGGAAGTAAAGAAACTGAGCTCATTACAGTTGAGACAATATTCTACATCTTCCAGGTTCAAAGTGATCTCCAGAACCCACTGCCCTACTTACCATTATCCCCAAACTGTGAAGGCAAACACAGGTAGCTGTTGCAGTGAAAGCTGTAATAAAAATCCCAGAATATCACCTTTTAGAGGCAGGATGTCAAACACCATTAATGCTGTTTAACCCAACCACCCCTCACTTTTGTAAAAGTGTTTTTATTTAGCACAGGTATTTTTGAGGCTGAGCAGACCCCAAAGGTATGGAGAGTTCCTAATTGGGCATTTGCCTATACAAACGATTAACTAAACTAAATGTGGATTGAACCTTTGAGATTGAATTGCGAGGATGGAGATCAAACCTCCACAGGCAAGTTAAAACCTACCAATTATTTAAAGACTTTAATTAAGAGCAGATCTTTCTGTAGGCTGATTTAAAAGGACATAACGTAACATTTGTAGCCAATAAAATGATAGGACTAAAAGACTACTTTTTTTTTTTCCCATTTATTTCCCCCATAAAATAGATGCTGTAAACTATGAGGAACATCTGAAGATATTTCACAAGCAGCACCATCTGTCTTCTTGGCAGACTGCAGCAGTGTGGGTGGCTTAGTTACTTGCTTATGGATCCATAGCATCACTTGCTTAGTCTGCTGGATGGGGTTGCCCCTTCCTTGTTTGGCATGATTTCAGCATCTCTCTTTTGCTTCCATAAAACAATTCTCTCCTTTTATGTGGCTGCTCTGTGCACCTGTATAAAGTAGCTGGCAATTTGCTTAGCGAATGCTTACCCATAAAAGCAAGTCTCTTGGGCTTCATAAAGAGAATGCTTTTTGCATGTGGATATTTCTCTGTGTAAATCTCTGCAAGTTTTGAAAGTTTATTCACTTCTGTTTCTTTCTAAGTACATCAGGATTATAACCAGCACCAGTACAAGAAGGTGTTTCTTCTCTCCTCCTGTGGAGAAACTTCTCGTGACCATATCCACGTGTTTGATATTACTGTGCTCTAATCCAGAAGAGGTTTGTCATTATTAACTTACCAAATATTTAAGGAGTCCAAAAATCTGAGACAGGCTCAGTACTGCTGACTGTAGTGATATATCTCTGCAGCTGGAAGATTTGGGCCTGAGACATCATTCAGTGAGGAAAAGAATCAAAGGGAAGAAGTACTGCACATCTTAGGAGGAACACACTCTGTAAGGGGTGTGTTCTTCTACACTTCCCTTATTAGTCAAACTACACGGTTCTCAGTGTGGTTTCCTGCTCCTGCATGTTGTTTCTGTATAGCAGAGAGCCACTTGGCAGCAAAGTTTTAAGCTATTTATGTTGGCTTTAGAAACCAGCCCAAACCAGACAGCATTATCTGTATATTGATCTGCATATTGAGAAGAATATAAAAGAGCCAATAGCACCATTTTACAGACAAACAACAAATAGGTATTTCCAGGCTGGCTGCCTTTTTGCACTGAGTGTCAGAAAATAGAAAACAAGTGCAGAAGTACACAAGAAGTAAACAAGAGCAGAAGTACAATGTTTCGTAAAAAGGGCTCCATTTCTGCTGGCTTCCGAGGGATGTGCAGCACATGATACAGTCTCAATTCCAGAAAACCTGGCAGTTCTTCCACTGAAATACATACAGAAAATACATAAATTTAGTGTTTCTTGAAAGGATGAGTAATAGCAATTACTAACAAGCAAACTGATGGAGGTGTAGCCTTCAATATCATAAATATGCCCCAGCAGGAGCTTCCCAAATTCTCCTATCTCACCATAGACAACAGATGCATTTATTAGGACATTTCTATTCATTACTTGCTCACAACCTGAGGTCACTTTTCTGACTTTTCCTAAAGGAGAGGCAGATTTTTGCTAACCAGCTGACATTTTTCATGTGACCTGGTGCACCAAGTGCATGTGCAAAAGTCTCACATGCTATTGTGGTAAGGCCAGATAATGGTACTTAATTTTTGTGTCTTAATGTTTAGGGCATTTGTTTCTCTCTAAGCACACACTATTAGGCTCTCACCCGGTGTCTTCCAATATAAAGGACTTCTGTTGGCTGCAGTATATTAGTGGGTATTACTTCCAGTTTCAGGACAAAACACTCCTGAAGCTTCAGCACTTATTTGCAGAAGAAAAGAGAGAAAACAGCTATTTGTTTCTATATGTGTCAGTGTATTCGGGTAGATAGGAATAGTGCTAGAAGTTACATGCTGCTATAGCAGAAAGTTGCTTTTTGGCACGTGCTCTACCTTAAGCTAACAAATCAGAGCAAAGAGGGTTTATTCCTTACTCATTATTGTTGCAGAGGTTTTTTGTATTATTTTTTTTTTAATAGAAACAAATTAGGGTTTGCAACAACAGCAGCTTCCCTTCACTCCTAAAGTAAAACAGATTTCTCTTTCTCGGGAGTGCTTTTCAGTCCTAGTAAATACTCATCAAGAACCTTCTCAACGACAAGAATGTTGTAATGATATTTCTCTGTCAAGCACCAAGGGATCCAAGTACAGAGCTGCACCCTAAGGGAAGGCAGACTGGATAAAATCCTTCTCAGATGCCTGGATTAACCCCATTGACACACGGATGATAATCTGGGAACACAAATTAGAATATTGTCCCAGTCATCCTCGGTAAGAACGCTATCACTTTATTGTCTCTCTTCACAGAGATGGGTAACTCTGTCGAGATACAAATGGCACTTCAGATGGCAATGACATGCCCCTCTCCCATCAGCTACTCTAGATATTATTTCCTTATTCAGTGAGGCAGAGTTTCTCCTCCCTGCCTCATGCCTGCCCGAGCTGGGGTGCAGCAGTGGTGTAACCCTCAGACCCCGCTCCCCATTCAGTTCCCCCTGCGAAGGCACTGGCAGCGAACGGGCGCAGAATTGGCTCCACACCACTGCTTGCTAATGATCACAAGAGCTGGCCAGGCATGAAGAGGGCTGTCAGCTGCAATCATTTATTTCCTTCCCCGGAGCAGGAGAGGAGCAGTGCAGGCCTGGGGGATGCGTGGCTTGGAGCCGCCAGGGCTCCCTGGGCTAGTGGAGGAAGGAGGCAGCTTGCCCAGCACCCCTTGCCCGGGGCTCTGCCTGCAGGCACAGTCTAGCAGTATGTGGATTGCAGACACTTTGATTTGTTGCTTTATATGCAACACTGACATTCCTTTCATTGCACACACACTGTTCATCAGGCATTTGAATCTGGATAATGAGAAGAATGCATAATCCAATTGCAGCTGTTCATTTTATTTCCTCTCATGGCTGACACATTGCTCCAGTTATTCCCCAAGATTATCTGATTAACACCACAGCTCTGCTTTTCAGGGGAGGAGCCCAGCAGGAATGGGCACTGGAAAGAATACCTCTATTTTTTATTTTTATTTTTTTTTAATTTTTTTTAAACACTGCCTTTTACAGAAATCTAAGTATTTGTCATTTCAAACTGGGAGGAAACTGGTATGCCACTTGCCTCACTAACCATTTCATTTGGAATTCAAATGATAATTAAAAAAAGGGGAGGTTTTTTTATTGCTAAACCAAGTTTCAGCTACTGTAAGGATTGATTTTAATTTACTAGAAATTTGCCTTGACACCGATTGGGTCCCTTAAGTCTGTCCCAACAAAGTTAAGATAGCAGTTCTCATTTCACCTTAACTTTCTGCTGTCAGTGTAATTAAATAAGGTGAATTATTCCACCTTGATGCTGCACAGTCTTACCACCCCTCACTGAGGATATTTATATGGCATAGGGCCTTTAGGTGTAAAGCACCAAAGGCTGGCCAGCTGTTCCATTCCCACCATGGCAGGTCTTTATTAGCTATGTAAATGGCTTGTGGAATGTATGGAATGAATTTGGAATCGTTTAGGGGAAGTTCACATCCCCCCCGCTTAAGGATTTGAGGAAACATAAGTGTTGCTTTCTCAATTCTTTCAATCACAGCACATATTAAGATACACCTTTGATGAAAATATGCATCATTAACCACACAAGCCATGTCAAGCTCAGTCAAACAAAATAGTTCATGCAGCTGTAAAAGCCAGAGCTTGAATTAAAAAATAAATCAAAAGAATATTTATTGGAACACAGTCTAGGAGATATTCATCTTATTCTTCCTGCTGCTCTTTTGCCAGCTCTTTAACAATGATACAAAACCTGACCCAATCTGGAATTTTTTTCCCTTCGGACTACCTTTTCTTCTTTCTTGACTGTTCATTGAATAGTCACTGTGTCTTTTTCTCCTGCCTCTAAATTCTCTCTGTAGTGAAGAATATATTCTGTGAATTGTACATCTCCAGAGTCCCAATTCTTTCTGAACACAGTGGAAGCCATTAGAAGATGGAATTTGTCTTGAATACTCTAAACTCCCAGTTCTCCCCAGGGAATTCTTGAATTAGTCCTGGTTTGGCAAAAGTCTGAAGGCTGATGAGGAGAAGCTGGATCTGATTGTTTTTAATTATCTTTTTTTAAAATTAGCTTTTACTTTATATTTGCTTTCTTGTCTATGGAACCAAGGCCATTATAGTTCATTACAAATATCCTTTATGAATGTGGTGTTGTGTCCTTTTTTTTCTTTAACAGACCTGTGGAAATTTATCATGCTTGTTGAGGGGTCTTGCTTTATCCCTGAGCCTCTGATCTCAAAGGTTTCCTCAGCAAGCCCCTATCCATGGTGAGATGACTTCTGGGCACTGAACAAAGTCACTTCTCTCTCAACTTTTAGGAAAAGTGGTAGTTCTTAAACCTGTCAACAGTCATGAAAAGAAAGATGAATGGCAAGGGAGTTTTTAAGCATCTGAAAATTGGAGCACACTAAGAAATAGCTCTTCCATCCTGTGGTGGCAAAGCTCTTGCTTTAAAATGAAGTATGGAAACCCTGAACTGAAGATTGAAGTGCCTGTGGACCACTCTGGTCCTTCAGTAGTTCCCTAAATCTTCCTATGAAGACTTCAGAGCCCCACAGAGATTAAAAACATGCTGTCAGCTGACAGAGTATAGGAAAAACTGCCTAATCTGTTACAATAGGAAAGTTAATGACCTTTGACAACATATATTTATGGCTGAAATGAAGCATTCACTGCTTAGAAGTGTTTGACACTTCAGTTTTACACTGCTACCAACACTTATTTGAATGCATGTATAGACAGTGAGCATTGCTTAAAAATTCATCAGCTTCAGCAGAAACTTCAACCCACTCAAAATGCAGGGAGTTTAGGATGTTTTTGACAGAACCAAATGACATCTTTAGAAGGCATGAATTAAAAATCCTGTGGAAGATGAATGAGCTGATATGGCACAGAATTCAGCTCTTCTCTCAAGACTAAGTGGAGTAGATTGGTGTTGTTTTCCAGAGGCTTATTGCCTGGTTGTCTAGTTAGGACAGATTGATTAGCTAAGCTAAAATTTGGAGGTTGTTTTTCCTGCTAATCTTACTGCAATCAGAGCTAAAACTCGGGACTGGCAGGACCCAGGTCTCCGTTTTGTACAAGGATCTAAGAGCTACTTGGGATGGATTGTGGCTGCTCTGGTTCTCTTCACTTGTTCAGCTGAGGCTTAGCCTTAACTAGAAATTTAATGGGGATTTCTGTCTTCTAAAGAAATGTTCTAAAAGCTGTGATGTACAGTCAAATATTCATTTTCTTTGTCCTTAAACTGCTGGCTGCTTTTGCAACTAAGTGTGTGGGAAGGCTCCTCCTGCTATTATATCTCTGGGAAGGGAGGAGGAATCCAGGGAAGGAAAGAGATGCAGGTATCTTTATTGAGGAGCAATTTCTGGTCTCTGGGTCCTGCATAGACTAGGGAAACTCCCTAAAGCCTTTAACAGCCTCGCTGTGCTCAGGTTACCCTGGAGGTTTGTCTGGGTGTCTGAGGTTTGTTTTGGCTTTCTTGGACAGGACCCAGAGTTTTCTGTCACCCCGTGTCCCATGGGAGGATAGGCTTGTGAACTGAGGCACTTAAATCTGTGCTCCAGTCCTGGGATCAGGAACTGAAATGTGGGTACTGACTTTAAGGAGCTTCAGTCCTCCTTCAGATTTCAGGATATGTGGGCACTAATTCCAGAGACCTGATGCTATAAAATCAATCCATGATTTCTAGTGTGGTATTTTTCAGTGTAATATTCTCTTTATTTTGAAGCTTTGTGCTTAAGTTAGGAAGAAGGGTTAGGAGGAGCATTACAAAGGTGACTGTGAGGCTCAAAAGGTAGTTTAAGACAAACTTAAAAAAATAAAACTTATTAAAAAATAAAAGTGCAACAAAATATTAACAACAAAAATGTCAAACCATGGAATTGTAAGTATCCAGGGTGGAAAACAAGATGAATGAGTTTAAAATAGTTCAGCAAAGGGGTAAAAGTCTTGGTATTCTTAAAATCCCCTAAAAAAGTTGATTGAGGTAAGCTGGAAATGTTCACATTGCTGGTTTGGTTTCTGCTGTAAGACTATTAGTATATGATTCCACCACAAAGTGAGTCAGTAATACTAGCTTTAGGATTAAGCAATAAATCAAGTATGATTGATGACAAATGAGAAAAGAAAACTGAGAACCAGTAAATATATTTTTATTAGGTCAAATGTGAAGACAGGAATGAAAATTAAAGGTGGAAATCTCTGAGCATCAATCCTGAGAGAGTCAGAGGCTATCATATATGAGTCTGGTGGAACTGGGATGAAATAGTGCAGGCAGCTAACTTGGAGGGAAATGAAAGGTGCTCAGGGTGAAATATCCCAAGCAGACAGGCCAGCACAAGGCCTGACCCAACACTGCACTGTTCAGAACGGGGATGTTCAGATGATAAACAGACCCTGCTTTCCCCTGGGTCCATCTGTGAGGCAAACACATTACTGCACTTCATAAGCATCCAAAGACTGTGATGCTCATTGAACCCAATTAAACCTTTCCCTGGTTCAGCAGCCGCCAGACAGTGGCATTTACATTCCCTTGTCAAAACACCAAGGCACTGGCAAAATACAGCAGAGAACTTTTGCTGAGCAGCTTCAGGGAAGGAATGGGAAGTGAGTGACACAGATGATTAATGAGCCTATTAAAGCTGAAAGGCTGACACTGGAAAGATAAGCTGGCAGTGAAAATGACTCCTGCCATATATGTATCAAGGGCATCAGAGAGAGGACCCTCCATATAATAGCTACCCACCATCATTAGTGGCAGGACATACACATCTAGCAAGTGTTGCCTCACTGCTGTTTAGTCTGATCAAGTATTTCCAGGTGAAGGGCCTCGAGTGTGAAGTCTCAGCCAAGCTGCAAAGGCTTTGTGAGGTCCTTTGTAAGGACACCCATGGAGGCTGTTCAGGGGGAACCAGATCAAAGCATGGCAGGTGACAAAGGAAAAGGAAGAAAGAAACAAATAGGGTTTTGTAACTCTGCAGTAGCAGAGCGGGAGCCATAAAAACGATAAGGAAAAGGTGTGATGTAAGGTAGGAAAAGATTAAATCCAGTCTGCCCTTGGGAATCAGCCTGCTGTCGTGTTAGAACTTGTGCGGTGACCACAGTGGACCGAGGCTTGGACTTCATTTCTCTCCTTGCAGCTCCTGGTAAAACCCATCACCTCACTGGAACACTGCAGCCATGTCTGTGTGCAGGATTTCCCCAAGAGGAGAGTGCCCTTGTGCTGTGCACGTGTACGAGCATCCAGCCCAGCATTGCTGGAAAGGGCCAGCCCCTCTCGGGATGCACAGGGAGCCTGGAGAGCTCGGGGTGATGGAGCAGGCTGAGCAGGGAGAGGGGCAGAGCCATCTGGGCAGCGACAACACAGAAACACAACACTTGCTTTCAGAACTTGCCCACTTGCTGCAGAGTCCATGGAAACAGGCCTGGGAATTCTGCACTGCTGCTAGAAATCTTAGGAAATTGCACACCGTCTTCAGACTTCACACAAACAAAATTTCTGGATACAAGAAAACCAGATAATCTAGAAAAAAACCCCAAAAAACAACAAACCAAGGTTTGTTTTAGCTACAGTCTGTGGCACTTATTTCTTGCCAGCTTCCCTTAGAACATGAGCTTGATTTATCAGTTTCTGGAGTATACATATTCATATCATGCCTTTGACCTCTGTTGTGCCTCCTCAGACAATCTATTATTTAAAAAAGGGGATTGGGAAGTTTCCTACTGGAGATGTGGAGAAGCAGTTCAATACAAGCAATAAAGATTACATTTTCGTCTCGTTCAGGCAGGTGGAACAAAAGGATCCTTAGCCTCTGAATTTGGCACTGGATATTGTCATATGAAAGTGCACTCTTCTGGTGCAGTACTGCTGGAGTGTGTATTTGCCAGAGTTGCTGCTTCAATGCTTGATTTATTCCTGCTCCGGTGTTAACTTTTATTGTCACAGTTTACAAATATATCCATCTTCTTCCAGCCTGTCACTGACATTATTTCCTTTCACCCTCAGAAGAGAAAAGCATCCTATTTTTTTTAGTATCTCCCTACAGTAATCTTCAGCTGGCAGTGCTGTTCTGTGCTCCTGCTCCTGGGGACTAAAGCACATAAAGCACTAAGTCCTCAAAAAAGATTTGATAAGTCGAGCAGATGCAGCCCAAATGGAAAGGAATTATTGTGTCATAAACAGGTCCATTAGACTGATTCTAACCAGCACACGAATTCAAGAGGTGTAACCTGAAGGTTGAATTTTCTGCAGTAATGCCATGGCACTGTCAATGGGGTGATGAAAAATCACCAATAAGATCCCTGGTCCTTTGAGATACCCAGTGCAATGAACAGGTAGTATAATTAGGTGTGAATAAGAGCAGAGATGTTTTACAGGTTCGATATTGCTTTTTTTAACCTTGCTTGTCAGAAGTGTATGATAAAAGATATGTCCAATGAAGCAAACAGCTCCAAAATGTTATACTGTTTGATACTTTTTTGTTTTTCTCCAATGCCAGTCAATTTTGTGGGCAAACCCCACAAGAAATAACCTTATGAATGTTTTTTAACTTTACATTTCAGCCACATAATCACAAAAGTTAATTCTTCAAAAATTGAAGACACTGGTTGGGTGATACTCCCATTTGATTTAGAGCCCATAAAAAAAGCTCATATTTCACACAAATATTGATAGAAGGCCAAAATGAGCCTTCCAATCTGAAATGACTGTTGAAATGTATATTGATAGGCATCAATCGATTTAATTCTTTTTCTTGCTGGAATCTTGCTAGTATTTTATAGCTTAATTGACTACATAAGAAGCAAAGACCAACTACAGTTATCTCTAACTGGTGAGCAGGAACATTGTGACTTCACACACAAACCTCCTGGCATTTCATCCCGATGGTTTCCTTGGGAAGGAAATGCAGAGCTCCAGACCTGAATAAACTCAGAGCAACTCAGGCAGCTTGAATTGATTGATTGCCTCCTCTAGATGATCAGAAGACAAGAAAGCTCAGCATGCACTTGTCGTGCAGTCGAGACAGTGCTTCTGATGAGGTGACTCCGTCCTGGAAGCTGAAAGCCAAACTGATCTGATGGTGTGGGACCTGGAGCCAGCAAAGGGGAAACTGCCAGTGCAGTAACACACATTTTTTATGAGGTGATGTAGTCAAATCTCCATTACTTCATGGACATTTCTGTTCTCCTTACAAAGCTGTGTCATCTCATGATGGAGAGGGGCCAGAAGTGCCTGAGCCACCACTGAGCTCAGCTGGTGAGGAGCCACAAGCATTGCTTGAGCCAGGACGAGGCTCAGCCTGGCTGGCTCTTCTCAGAGTGCACATCTCCTCAGCTCCCCTGCATTTGTTCCTTAATACATTAACCCAGAAGGAGAGGTAGTCCACAGCTTTGGACACATCTTTTTTTTGGCTCCTTTGAAGCAGTTTTCGGTCAAAACCATTCCAGTTTCCAGAAGCTTCCAAAAGCCAAATGAGTTTTCAGGGGTTTTGTTGCACCAGATTTTGCTGGAGAAAAGGGAAAAAAGCCCAAACAGCCTCCCACACAATTTGAAACCAGGTCTCAGTACTACAGTGCTCTTGAATAACCCTAGGACTGTATTTGCAGAATGAAACACTTACTAGACCAGATCCTCAGCTGGTAGAATCTCACATGGCTATGCAGTGTTTCTGGAATTAGATCAGTTCATGCTGCTCAACAATTAAATGCAGCTAATATGCTGTTTACCTGGGAATTGTTGTAAACAAGGCAGTGCCACCTAGGCCAAGAATATTTTGGTTTTAACTCTGGGCTGGGTATTCTCTTACTAGCTCATTTCAGCTAAAGACAAGTCAGGAAGAACTGAAGGCCTCCATGTGATGAGTTTGGAAGGACTGTGCCAAAGCAACACTCCTCCATGTGATGAGTTTGGAAGGACTGCCCCAAAGCAACACTCGTCCATGTGATGAGTTTGGAAGGACTGTCCCAAACCAACACTCCCTTCCACCACCATATGTGCATTGAGGATTTGGTGCAATGTGTCTTCACCGTGTCCCAAGTTTTCTGCAGGCAATGACTGACCTGCTGCCACTCAGCAATACTGAAAGCACAGCCCCAGTAAATTGGACAGCTTTGCTTAGCAAGAGAAAAAATTAATAGATACATTATAAGGGGATTTTTTTGTTTATTTCGTGCTTTCAAATCAGGACACTGAAAATCTATGTTGCCGGGATAATAGTTTTCTGAAAGCAATAAAGAAGTATTTTAATTGTTTTAATTTAATATGCAAGGCTACAAAATGTTCAGCCTCACACTGCCTCCATAAAAAAGACACTGAATTTATATTAATTGGATCTAATCTAGGATTATGGACTATATAAAGACATATAAAACAAGTCATCCAGTATACAAATGTCCTAAAACACATGATTAATAAAAATATTTTGACTTTTATCATCTTTTGGTTTCTGTGCCTCAATAATATGGATATAAAAGAAATCTTAGAGAGAGTAGCTGCTATTTCACAGCAGTGCTACAATAGAACAATTCAGACTTAATGAAACATTTAAAGTATGCTATTACTGATATTGTTCATTTAAATATGCTATTACTGATATTGTTTCATTATACATTTTCTTGTACACTGTTTTCATGCTTAAGTGACCTCTAAATTGGACTATTGCAAATCACTACTAATGGGTTTGCAAGGAAATACTTGATAGGAGTTTCTATAGGGCCAAATGTGACTGAGAAGGTACCCTTGTCTCTGTTGCACGTTACAAAGCCTGTTGCAAATCAGTAATACAGGCAGAGTTTCTTAAATTAGAGACCCAGCTCCACTGCTGAATAACCAACTCAGAAGGGTGAGAAGGGAGGGAGAGGGGAAGCAGCAAAGTCATTTTATGAGGAGAGTCAGCTCAGTTTTCTGCTGATGGATATAAGATGAAACTGGTAGAGGACAGAGAGCTGTTTCCACAGCAAATATTGTAGCTATTCTTAAAAGTTTAATGAGGACGGTAATAGGTATTACTAGCAGATTATATTTATAGTACTGAATGTATCCCATGATTTGCTCTAAACCTCATACTGCAATAGTGGGGAGAAAAATGCCATTGTTTTCCGCTAAGAAAAATATCACTTGCTAGTTACTGCAATTTAAACATTCGCTCACTGACAACTTGGAGGTACAATATAATGTTTTATTGTAATTTATTAGCCTCCCCCTTTGGAACTGTGGTGAAACTGTGACTTGAATGCGCTCTGGCAAGGCACAGAAATGTCTTTGCGTGAGGTTGGAATTCCTGATAAATAATATAAACCAAGCAGCACATACAGCCATTAAAACTGTACAGCAGGATATCTCTTCAACTTTTCATTCCCGGAGAACAATTGGCCTTTCTGCATTCCTGTAAAGAAAATGATGCCTTAGGAGGAAGTTCTGGTTGCTTCCATGCAGCTCCCTTGCCACGGAGCTGGAGATGGAAGGCAAGAGCTCCAGCCTTGCCTTTCAAACATCTGACAGGAATTATTTTTCAAGTACAATGAAAAAGCAGGGGAAAAAAAAGAAAAAAAAGAAAAAAAAAAGAAAAGAAAAGAAAAGGCAAGTTTAACAATCATGCAAAGGCAGTAGCCTCCTCTCTTCCCTCTTGTCTTCTTCCCCCAGCACCGCCCTGTTGAATCAGTGCCTCTGACAGACATATTCAGGTCAGGGGGAATGCCGGTGAATTAATGCAGGGAGGAGTCACACCTCTTCTGATGATCACAATAGCAAATTTGAATTATCAGGATAGTCTGCTGTCCTGACAAACCTGAATTCACCAGCCCGTGGGAGTGTGTGCTGCCCAGAATCACTAAGCAGCACTTCCTTGATCTGAGTGGAAATACACCAGGAATTATCGTGGCTGTCACTGTAAGTTTATAAAGCGTTTTACAAAGACATAGCGAGACATATTCCCTTACTCAAAGATCTTATAATCTGATACGAGATAAAAACAAGACAAGACAAGAGGCAACAGTTCAGGAGAGATCACTGATTATAAATAAAGGGGAGAAATAATTGTCTGAAGAAATGTTTCAGCAAGGAATTCAAAGGAAGAGAGAGGGTGCCTGCATACGAGATCAGAAGGGTAGTTGCAGGCACACAGAGCTAAAAATCAAGAGAATGTGATTACAGGATTGGAAAGAGCAGAGGGACAAGAGGCAGGAGAGAACATGATAGTGCTGAGCTACTAGAGGCAAAATTACACACAGCTCTGCAGTCACTCCTAAGAGTAGCTCTGCTGGATGTTAGCAAAATATCCCCAACAGCAGTTCCTAAGAGCAGAAATGAGGACAGTTTAATTTAGAAGAGTTTCCACGATGAAGTAAGTGATAGATGATTCAACCATAAAGAAAGGAGCATAAGGGATTTTTTTTTTTTTAATATTTTCAGAAATGGATGTATGAAATGGCTGTAATTTCATGACCAGCTCTGGTCAACCCACACATGCAGTTTCCTAGAAATACAAACTCTGACATAAACATTTTACCAGTTCTGCTTGCTGATCTGGGACAAAAAATAGACACTAAAAAGGAAAACCCCTTTTTGTGCTCTGTCAGAGCCATATATCTGCCAGAACAAACGAGAAGAACCCCCTCCCATGATTAGAAGCTAAAGTTCCACCACCACCAAGCCATGATAGTAATCATCGTGTTGTGAGGGACCTTTATCCTCTCCTCCAAGACAGATAAATAAATCCAAAGGTGAATAGAAGCCAATATCTGCTGGTGCCAGGCTAACTTCAGAAATGTGACCAAATTAACTGCTCTTTTAGCACAGAAGCTCCATAGGATCATATACAGTGAGTATCTGTGGGAGATCTGATATAAATGGAGCTGCTCTTCACCTTGATCGACCAATGCAAAGGGAAAGGTCAGGGCCGCTTTCCTCATAATCCTGGAATGTCACAGGCCTTTTTCACACGGGCATTTTCTGTCAGACATTTCTAATAGGCTTGTGGGAATTTAAAAAAAATGAATTTAATACCCGCTGTGTTGTGTAGAGTAGTGCTTGTGGTAGGGCTGGGTAGGCATGAGCAGCAGAACCCTCCTGCCAAGTGGTGTGTGAGCAGAGGTGTTACTGAGGATGTCTTTGGCTCCTGCAGCATGAACCAATCCCAACTGCAGCAGGCACAGACCTCCTGCTCTTCTGGGAGTGGCTGGAGAGAAACCCTCTCTTCTGCAAACATGCAGCTATTGTGCAGTGAGTATTTCAATCTAGCTCACTGCCCACCCAAAATCAAAAGGCAAACCTGAACTCTGCCTGTGACTGGGAACTTTGTTCTGTCAAGAGCTACTGTTTACCAGAGGCGAGATTCACATTTCTGCCTTTTTCACATCAAGTGTAAACATTAAATATTTTTCTTATGCACTGTCTGGCCATACATCAGATCCAGCATTGAAATCCCATTCTCCTGCTGAAGGAGAAGGCCAAGTCCTCTCTCCCCGTGGATGTTTTACAAGGTGGAAGATTTGCATTCTTTAAGAGACTTCCTGAACTGTTGTAGGGTGCTGTGCAATGTCTGAATTCTCCTCAGCGCGGAAAGCAAAGTTTAGCTCGGCGTGTCAAAATAACATGTTCCCTTAGTTTTGATCAGCAGAGTTCCCTCACTTTTGATCATTGCAAAGACTGAACATGGCATGCACATCGAAAGGATCCTGGGAACTATTAGCAGCTAAGCTTCTTCGGATTAACAGATTTCAAAAAATTACCTCCTCATCTTTTGATCAGAAATGAAGAGTTGTTGAAAGGTAACAACTGTTACGCTCTCTCCTATTTGGCAAAGGAGTTGTCTTGTTGTGTGGCAAAGCAGCATGTTATAAAACAACTAGTCAAAACTGTTACATGGATTCAGGGGCTGACAGCATTTCTGTTCAGCTCTCAGCAGTGACCTTGTCTGCAGGGAAAGCACGGTATGGTCCTGATAATGTTTGCCCAAGAGGTAAGAAACATTTGCAGCAACTGGATGCAAATTGTATAAAATGTCAACCTACACAGGCACTAAATTCCATGTTCTCTGGCATTACCAAAGAGCAGATTGTGAAAGGAGCACGTCTTTATTAGTGCTCACAAGGCATGAAGAATAATTCTGATAATTTCTTACTGCATTTACCCTGTCACTGTAAAAATTCCACAACAAGAGTAGGTGTATATATGTATGAATGAGAAGTTATGGCACAGGAAGGCTTTTATTGAGAGCACAATTTGGCACGAAGGGTTTGCAAAGGCAGCTGGAAATTGTCAGCTCAAAATTATCCTGTGAGTCACAGGGGAACAAGAACAAGAACAGGCTGACAAACCTGCAGTCGTGGCCCAGCAGCCCCCATGTGACTTCCAGCTATGTGGAAAGTTTTAGCCAGGCTGAGATTAGTGCTCAGCTCAGTCAAGTTTCAAACCAGTTCTGTAATTTCCAGGACGTCCTTTCTTCCCTCTCAGTTGCCTTCATGAGGAAACAAGATACACGTTAGGTGTGAAAAATCACACTTGGGCAACAGAACAATCAGCCACATTTACACAGAAGTATCTCAGTCTTTATATGAAGTTTAACACAAGGGTATACACTGAGAGGCTTTTTTAGGAGACAACAAAATCCCATACGCAAGAGAAACCAAAGTTTGGAAAAAGAGTTATTTTTCCTCAATCCACATTCTTGTCTCTCTCATATCTAGACTGGATTGGTTACAATTAACTCCCAGAAATTAAGGAAAAGTGACAAAGAATGACTGCTGAGACAGGGGAATGGAACAGTCTCTTCAAATATTCTTCCTTCAGGGCAGGTTTGTATAAACAACCCAATTTTTATCCTGACTCTCCAGAGTGAGTACAGAGAACACAAATAGTGTGTTATAAATAAGATTCAAAGGATTCACAGCTCTCTCCTGCTTCACTGGTAAAATTACCCACACTAATTATTGGCTACTGCTTAGCTGGGCTGTCAGACGGATATTCAAATCCAAATGGAATTCCTTTTGTGTGGAATTGTGTTGTAAACAGAAAATCCAGTGGCAGGCTGGGGCATGAATGGCACAGATGTGCTGCCTTTGTGTTCTGAGCAAGGTGTGACTGTGGCCCAGGGTGAATTTCTAGCTGCAGCTACAAAGGGGATGGAACACTTCCAGCTGAGTTCTCTCTTGAGCTTTCCACATCCGTTTGCATCCAGAGCTCAGGCTGATACTTGGGAGAATTTGAATCCGTTCCAGCTAAAATAGCAGCTTTGCCAAATGGAAACATCCATGCTTTCCTGATTTCTAGGAAGAAAGAAATAGAAGGTTTGTTTCCGTCAGAGCGTCTCTGAAATGCCAAATATTGTTGTACAAGATCAGGAAAGCAGTTATTCATACTGCTATTTTAAAAAACCCAAAAAACCCCTGCTCCTGGCAAAAATTAAAAATCATTCTATTAATTGCTTACGGCACGGGTTGGTTTTGCCCCCTTATTCAGAAGTCATACAGGAATTGTTCGAGTGGCAGAGGGGCAGTGGAGGATGGGATAACAGAGAGGGATCTGGTTGATTTAGTGAGCCCAATAAAAAGAGGTTTGTGGCTGCCCCACCCCTGGAAGTGTCTCAGGCCAGGCTGGATGAGGCTCTGAGCAATCTGGACTAGTGGAAGGTGCCCCTGCCCATGGCAAGGGGTGGGACTGGATGATCCTAAAGATCCCTTCCAACCTCAAACATTCCAAGATTCTATGAAGATGTGTACTCATATCTCCCTATAAAACAGCAGAGAAGTTTCTGGTTTGAAATCCTAGGCTTTTTCAAGGGTTTTCCAACTCTTTCTTTATTCCTGGTCCAGTTATGCCACGAAACACTGCTGACATCTTTTAACTTTACCATTCCTGTTCTGAAACTACTGTAGCCCATAAATCTGCCTAAAATCCAGCTATACAGCCTCCTTTTAGTGATCCCAATCAATGAATTCATCCTGACAATCCCCCAGCTCGCTGGGAAAGGGCAGAAGCTAAGAATAGCTAAGCAACTTGTCCAAGATCATATCAAATCAAACCTGCACTGCCTAGGCTGGAATTGTTGCTTGGATAAACCAAAGCAATGCTGTTTGAAAACCAGGAGTAAGCAGTTATTTCAGATACACTTTCTGCCAGGTAGCACCTGGATTCACTGTTGTATTTCATATTTATCATTTTGCAATAATTATAGGAGCTTCAAAGTATATCAACATTAGAATTTCCTACAATATTCTTTTTAATATTTGGATCAAAATACCCATCTGGTCACCAGGAAGGAAATTGCATCTCCTTTCATACCCACTTTACCATGCACAGCCAGAAAACATGGGAAAAGAACAGGATCAGTGAGACCAGGCACCAAAGGACTTTTGATTATTCAGCTGTGTCTCAAAACAGCATTTACCTTGTTCCTGAGCAGGTAGAGATCACTGCCTATTGCTCTTTATAGCTCTTATTCATTCCATTCCTCACCGAATATGAATGAAACAGATACTGGGGTGGTGCTGTGAAGTCCCACTGACCAAGACATCTCATCTGTTTTATTGGTGGAATTATAAATGTAGAAAATGAATTTCTTTTGATTGACACAACCTCCATGAAAACTCTTCCAAAACTCAGACTTAAAAAAATTTAAACAGCTTGTCTTGGAATCCAACAGAAGAAAAAGAAACTGTAAGAATTCCTGGTTTAATGTGGGTTGTCTTTTACAATAGATCTCTTTTATTTACAACGTTTTCCCAGTTTACTGCCATTGTTGTTCTTTGGGGTTTTTTCCTTTTGTTTTGGGTTTCTTTCCCCTCGCCTGATTATCTATATTTATTTTGCATATTATTATTTCCCAGGGATTTTTTTTTTTTGTCATTTCTTCTATATAAAGTGAACTTCAAGGTCTTCTGATGAAAAATCAAATCACAGTAAAAATGTTCCTGTGCAATACATCCATAATAAATAAGCATTGATATTGTAAGCTTAAGAGAGAATTCATTAAGAGTCAAATAACAAAAGAGAAACTCAGAAAATAAAGTATTAAAAATTAATGGGTTTATTGTACAGGAAAGGAGAGCAAAGAGAATAAAACAAGAGAGCTTACTGTAGGCAAGTATGTTTAATGTTTATTTAAGTAAAAACAAAATGTAAAGAAAGTTAGATTAGTGGGTAGATGAAAAAGATATCCAGCGAAGCCAAGCAATAGGAAAATAGTAATGCCTATTGGATTTTCACAAAATTTCAGGTTTGTCTCATTTCCTGTTGTCATTTGTTTCCTCATTTAAGAAAAAAAATGGAATTAGCAGTGATCAGAAGATTCGTGTTGAAGTCCTCTCTAAGAAGAATAAATAGCTTGATGGCTGTAAAGAAGTCAAATATATTTTACATGAAAAATTAAGAGACTCCATAGGAGTAAAGATCAGAAAAATAGTATTCTTTCTGTTACTATTTTCAGGGTTTTCACAAAGTCACAAATACGTTTTTGCTGCCAAAATATATCACTTTCTTAGCATTACATCAAGGTATTTCAGGTCTGCTAAATAACTGCCTCCTGAATCTCTACCCACTCAGCTTTCTGGGCAGAAATAAACACTGCTGGTTTGTTTTGATGTGTATAAACATATAAATCAAAGAAGTGTTGTTTCCCTGGAAGGCTTCACGGACAAGAAAAAAACAATATATTTGAAAATGCACATCTATACTCACTCCTTCAAACTATACAGGAAAGTACAGGGTTGGTAATATCTGTCATGGGTTGGGTGGGGTGCAAATCCTGAGCTCACCACAAAAGCACAGAATATTCAGAGTCGGAAGGGACCCACGAGGATGATGTGCTACATAACAGGGTTTTAAAATGCTGATATTTAAGGAAGTTGCTGGCTCTAAGAGGCAAACTACTTGCAGGTTATATAGTTGTGCCATTAGCATAGCTGCACAGGCAATCATGCTGATTAAAGCTAATAAAGGGAGCTTCCAAAATACATCCATGGGGTGGGAGTGCAGGCTGTGCATCTGTAGGGGAAAAGGCTTCATTACCCTGTGCAGGATAAGCAAGGTCTCCCCGCCCTGAGCCTTCTTTTGGTTTAGGCTGTCCAGAGAGGAGAGGGTGCTGTCCAACCAGAGGCTGGACTGGATCATCTAGGAGGTCTTTCCCAAGCCCAAGGAGCTTCTGTGAAGGGTGAAGTTTGGGGTATAGCAGACCTAGAGACAGGTTCACAGATTACACAGGTGTTGCCCAGACACCTGGGAGAGAAGGGGTGCTCTGCAAATGATCCCAAAGCCTTTGATCTTATCACAGTTGCCACCAACAAAAATGCTTCTGAGCCCCTCCCGAGGGGTCCTGGGGGTGCCCCTGCCCCTGTTGGTGTGATGGGGAGGAGGTGGGACCTTGTGGGGGCTCTCACTGCACATCCCCACTCCATCCACAGCTGGCTGGAAAGCCCAGGCTTTGACCAGACACCTGGCTGGGCAACCCAAGAAGCCCTTCAGGTTCTGAGTCCCTCTCCAAGATCTGTACTCAAAATGCTGCTTTAGAGGATTGCAATGAACACTGACAGCTCTGAGCTGCCACAAGCTGAGCATGATGTGAACTGGTGCTGTGCAAAGGGTAAAAACCAAGCAAATTTCAGCAATTCTGGTGCTTTTAGGAGCCCGCAGCAGCTGGAGTACCTGGTCAGGTATTGTATCATCTAAGAGCAGCAGCCTCTCACACACGACACTGGCTGATTAAAATACAAACAAATAAATAACCCTCCTGAACACACCCAAAGCACTAACATTTCTTTGATAACCAGTGCTTGAAACAAATGTGTTTTGACTTTTTTGTAAAAACTAACTTTTTTTTCCTTTCTTTTTAAATCTCCTGGTTAAGGACATTTACTGCTCATTTGTTTATAAACAGAATTGTTCACCTCACTGTAAATCACTTCTGCAATGTTCCCTCAACTGTGCTAGGCTTTAATATAGCATGGTAATGAGTGGGATGTGCAACTTCTGCTTATCTGCTCTATTTTGGACAATGCCAGTGGCTCATGTTTATTAAGAAAGTTGGCAGAGAGACTGAATCTCTGGTTTCCCCCTGGTAGATAAGCTGTGTCTGAGCTAACATTCATGAGGATCTTGGAAGGCTCATTTAAATACAATGCCTAAGGCTATGCATTTTTTCCTGGATTCTAGAGCAGCACATAAAGCTTTTGCTTTTCTGATGTTCTCTTGGAACTGATGCTTATGTATTACAAAGTGTGGCCAGGATTTTGTAGAAACTACCAAGAGTCTGTGTCTGAGAGGAGAGTTCAGGTGTCTTTGCATGTTGTGATCGTCGTTGCAAGGAAGACACTTTTTTCAAGTCTTTTTTTCTTATTTTGGGGAGACTTAATGCAAAAGATAAGTTCCATCTGGTCAGTATATTTGTATTTCTATTGTGAGATTCTGAGGAAACTGAGTAAGCATTTTTCCTCCTTTGTCAGCCATTCACAAATGCAGTGTATCTCCTTTATGCCATAATAAAATATCAAGTTTGGCCACTTAATCCAAACATTTATTTTAGCTGTCAATTCTTCATGGTTGTCCAAATAAGATCTTTTATAATCTCATAGCATAATCTGACCCTCTCCTGCAGTTAGAAGAAGTATCAGAAGTATTTTTCAACTCTCCAGGCTGTAATCGCTACTTCATATTATCTCTTTGCTCTATTTCAGAACTGCTGAGAACATTTGAATATGTTTGGATACCTTAGAATAGAAAAAAATGTTGAAAAATAAATGAATAAGTCAGGTATTTGCCTATTTATGTCATCGGTGCCATCAGTAGTTAATACTCTGTGTGTTGCTATGCTTGTCTGCCTGTCATCTAAACATCACATATCAAAACAAAGTAGCCCATAAAAAAGTAGCATTTTTTCATCATTATAGGAAATTTTGAAAGGGTCAAAACTTCCTGGAATATTCATGAGGTGGAGGTGCTTTTCAGTAACCATATCCTGTCTCATTTTCTAAAAAGAAAATAACTCTTGGTACTGTCTCAGAGGTGCCAATTCCATTTCCTACATCTCTGGCCATAGGCAGGGGGTTTCACACAGAAGTTTTGTGGCTCTTCTATATGTTGAACAACAGCAGATGAACACATCTTCTCTTTTGTAAGCCTAGATCCTATCATTTTAGGAAAGAAAAATAAATTGACAATTACATTGCCAAGACTATGGAAAGCAAAACGACAATGAAAAAACTACAAACCAAACGAAAACGAGCAAGAAATGCAGAAAGTCCCAACTCTGAGCTAAGCTCTCCTGAACACAAGCAGTGGCAGCCTGGGGTCTGGGGGCTTCGTGGTGGCTCTTTTCCCAGCTTCTGGTGCACAGAGTGGAACCCAGAATCTTCTTTTGTGGAAGAGGGTCTTACCTCCTCCATCATGTGCTCTGTGCAGCCTGAGGGTGGGTTAGTTCTTGCTCACCGGGGCTGCAGTAGCCAAGAGGCTAAACAGGACTCCTCCTTTAGTGACTCAACAGGTACCCAACAGCAAGTTAAACGACTAAATATTAATCTACTCTGCGTCTTAGTCCTCTCCAAGGCCTTCAGATCTTTGGCAAGCACCCCTTGCTGAAAGCAGGAGCACAGTCCCTTTGAGCAGTATTCCTTTCTCTTTTAAAACACAGCTGAAGAAGGAGATACCGAGCCTTTCTTTTCTCTACAATAGCCAACTGGTAAGAATGCTTGCCCCGTAAAAGGCAAGCACAGATTCAATTCCCTCTTGTCTGAACTTCAAACCTAACCTTTTATCTTCCAGATGAGTGCCCAAAACACAAGGCTTGCAAGAAACAAGGCTACTCAGGAGGTGGGGAATGTTGCTGTTCTCTTGGAGCTGTACCTTTGTGCAGGAAAAAAGCTCCAAACTCACAAGGTCAGAAAGGCTGGATAACTCAGCAGTTCAGTGTTCAAGGTGCTCATTATGTTTGGTCCCTGCTCCAAGGCCTGTTTCTCCTTTCTGTTTTTGAATGCAATTTCTGGAGAATGTAAAATTCAGTTCTACTTTCTATAGAGGAGGAAGGTAAGTACAGACCTACTTCCAAATGAGTACTTTAACTCTGAGCTGAAAGAACTCCCCAGCCCTCCAGCCAGGGATCATACTTAGGCTAAATAGGCTAATAATTAAAGTAATGTATGCTAGAAAAAGAAGCGAGTGGCTTGGACAGCAGGAGCCAGGTTTTCAGGGGAAAAGACACTGGGTAGAAGCAGTTTCCTGCCTTGGAATCAGAGGCAAGTTAAAAAGAAAATCTCCTGGGGAAGGAAGAAATATGGGGAAGCATCTACACCTTGGATCTCAGCTGAGCTGAGCCATCAGCTTTGACAAGGGTGACTATAAAACTTCAAGGTCAAACATGAAGATCCCCCTGAAGCTCAGGTTTCTGGGGTTGAAGTGACAGATTTCTGGACAGTGACTTTACACCCAACTATTGGTTTACTTTTTGTGTTTAATGCTCTTCCCAGGCAAATCACAACTGATTTGCAGGCACTTTAACCATAAGCCTGATCAAAGCTCTAAGTCTGAGTGCTAGCAAGAGCTGCACTGAATTTCTAATCCTGCCCTCACACAGACCTTGACTAAATATTAGCCCAAGCAGCTTTTTTTTTAAAAAAAAGCTATGAAAACAAAAAAATCTCATGGACAATTTCTGACCAGTTGCCTCGTTGCCTGCTGGGTTTAGGTGCTGTAGCTCTTCTGAGGTCTGTGGAGTGATGCCAGCTTGTACCCGCAGCCAGTGTCACTCAGAATTCAGCTGCATCTTTTTTAAGTGCAAAATGTCATTAGTTCTACCAGAAGCTGACATGAAGCAGCATTTCCACCTAATTGTCCTATCCTTTTACTGACAGCTTGCTGTTGCCCTTTGGAAACCTTGTCAGGTGGAATTTTACTGAAAAAGTGCATTTGGTACCATTTTGAACCAGCATTTTCCTTGAAAAGTATTCTTTGAAGTGTGAAAGAGGAAGGGGAGGTGGGCCAAGTGTTCTGTCCTACACACAAGAAAAGCGAAAGCCTTTGCCATAAAATTATCTTGATTCTCCCTCCATTGTGTTTTCTTTCATCAAAACATTAAGCTGCTTCTTTCCTAGACTCCCTGAAGCTTTTGAACGTGGCAAACTCTCATGCCACCCATCCAGCTGCGATCAACTTCTCTCATATGGAAAGCTGGCACAATAAATCATTTCCCTCCGTGTTTGTTCAGGAAACATGTTATTTAAGCCAGTGATATTCACAAACCCTGGGAAGTGTATTACTGTCAGTATAGCCAATATTGTATACCAAGATGGCTATTAAAATAAACCAAGGAATGCTTCCAGACAACTTCAGATAATTAGAGAGATACACTCGTGTCTGCAGCATCAGCCAAGATTATAATCATGATATTAATGTTTGGCTTCCTAAAAGCTGATGGAGGCTGTGAAATTATTTTATGCACAAAGAACAGGTATTGTGTGAGCCTGGAAGTGAAAAAAATGAAAATCATAGAAGGGAGCCCATGAAATTAGCTGACATGAATAGTTAAGGATGAGGTTTTCACTACTTCTTTGGCTATAGATTTTCTTTTGGACTTACTACAATTCTATCATCTCAAGGTCTTGTATCCATGAGGACTAAGATCTTATACCAGGACATGTTCACAGGAATCAGTTTCATGACATCCCCAGTACATCCTATATACAACCCCAAAAAATGCCATATACATCCAAAATGCCACCCCAAAAATAACTCTCTGGTCCAAATTGCACAGCTATTTGGCTACTATAGCACAAATGCCTTTCCCATGGTAATTTCTGCCAATAAGATCAAGGGTTTTCCATAGGAACAGGAATTAATCAGGAATTAACTGATTTCTTTTCCTGTGGGTCAGGAATTTCCTCCCACCTGAGCCTTTATCTGACTGATGAGTCTTTCTTTTTAAATTCCTTTCCAAGCTTCTGAGTGGAGCTGAATAGGTGACTTAAGCTAAATGGGGGGAAAGAAGGCATTCATTTATCCTTATATGCTCCAGTTTCCAAAACAGTGCCCACCAATGCTTTATGCACTTCCCATTCAAACAGTGGGGAATGGAGATGAGTTGTGACAACAGGACACTCACCCCAGGATGGCACAGACCTCAGACAGGAGGTTGGTACCCTAAAACCATCCCTTGTACCTTATCAATGTGAGAAGTCTGGTTTATGGTGAGACACAGGTTTAGTATTCAACCTAAAGGAGCCACGGCCACAGCTGCTCAGATATTTTCCCTTAAAAATGGAGAGGTGTTTTGTCATGCTGAGAAACAGCAGTGCTATTTGAAAGCCTCACATCTAACATTTGCAGGACACCCCCTTTGGAATTTAAACCCAGCAAAGCTTTAAATGGTTCCAAAAGGTTCCAAAAGATAGAATCCAAGTCCGAGCTGATGATTTTAAATACGCTCCAATCTACTGGAAGCAGAATAAAATATATCTGCCTGTTTTACATGAGGCCAGAGGTATAAGGTCTGAAGCTCTGAGAAGGAAATCTGGAAAACCTGAATGTTGGGTACAATGAAGTGAGATTGTAGCAGCCTATAAAGGAAATGATTATTTTTAAACGTGGATATCACAACTCCCAGAGAGAAAGATTTTAAAGAGTTATTTTTTAAAGTTTTAAAAAGCAGGGGATGAGGGGAGAAAACTTTAATAGAAAATAAAAGCTCAGAAGAAAAGAAAATCAGAAAAAGAAAAGAATTAATTATCACTATGGTGGAAAAGGAGAAAGAGAATAATTAGAGCACCAGTAACAAAGGCAAGTGATGAGAGTGTAAAAGTGCTGGATAAAGAGAGCAGGGCACCATTTTTTGTCAATTTTTGTTTTTCCAGAACGTTTATTAAGACATAGGGTACTGACAGAAGCAGACTGCAAAGAGGTGATGTAAATGTTAAAAGGAATAAAAAAGAAAAATAGGAAAATGTCACTATTTAGTGTAAACCAGCAAGTTAAATTAGAGCAGAGGAGAACAAATCAAAGGCTTGATAAGGAAAGGAACTCCGGGATTTAATCCTGAAGGCACAGGGCCCTGGAAATGACATGGAAAACAAAGGCTCAGTCATTAGAGATCTGGAAAGATTGCAAAGCAGGAGATCAAGACTTTACTGCATTGCAGTGCAGGATACACTATTGTGGGAAGAATAAAGGGATGGCTGGAGAAAAGTGACTTGATTCAGTGTCACAGCACTTAAGAGAAGGTGAATTGACACTGGAGAAAGGCTGTACCTGAAAGGAATTAACGGAGAATTTGGTGCAAGGGAGAGAAGGGAGGGGAAAAGGCAGCACTCCCTGATAAATAAAACAACATCAGCTAATTTATGTTGGCCTTCTCCCATCCTGCTGTCCTGTGTCCTTAGGACTGATGTACCAGCGCTCCTTTAGATAAATTCATTATTTTCCTAGGATTGCTTTCACAAATTTCACAGCAGCATTTTTCACCTCCTAATATGCTTTACCTCGTGACATATTACTAGCACATCAGACTGCTGAGAGAGAGGATTTCTGGCTGTACCTCCTTACATCAGCCTTGCAAATGCTCCCTCTCTCAGCCCTCCAGTGTGAGCCCCTGTTGCAAACAGGGGTGTTAAAATTCTGTGTGAATCTTATGAAGTCTCTTCCTAGATGGATGTTGACTGAAGAGAGAGATGCACAACAGAGGGGAAACATCTGAGATTCTGGATGCTCTTGGATGCAAACTGGGAGTTGTGGCATTATTACCATGGCAGAGTGTTTTCTTTCATATTATCCTATGATTCTATGATACTGGAACACTATCCAGTCATTTAAAAGCTGTGAAGGGTTTGCATCACTATTTTTCCCTCCATATCTTTATTCTTAATTATATTTATAGTTTCAAAGCTTTGATAGCTTTATAATTGCATATTCTCCTCTGTCAGATAAAGACTGAATCTCAGCTCCTCTAGGAGTCTGTTATTATTGTTGTTTTTATAGCTTTGCTCCAGTTAGGAGAATGATTTAATATTAAACATTAAAGTATTCCCTTTTTGTCTCTCAGAGATAGGCATTTTAATCCTCTCTGAGAGGCATCAAATGTCTGTCTGCTGAGCACCTGCATTAGCAGACAAGTTAGAATTTGGGACCAAAAGTGGCATCAGACAAAGCTGTATGTATAGAAAACATAGTTTCTTCCCCCAGGGTTCATTTGCAGCAGAAAGCAAATTCTGCAGACAACAAAGAAATCTAGAGGGGAAAAGTACAGTGAGCACTGGCAGCGTAAATCCCAGCCCCAGATTTTGAAAGCCTGGGCTGGGAGGGCACAGTTTGAGTTAGTTTGCCCCAAAGAGGAGTTCACAGGCCCCATATCCCCTGCCAGCCCCTCCATACGTCCTGCCAATGGTAAAGTTGTGCCCAGTCGTGCTGGTGGTGATAGCAAAGGGTGGTGAATGCCATGTCCTTATAATCCCACCCAAGGAATAGCACAGTTTGGAAGCTCCTGGTCTGGGGACCCCACTGGATGCTGCCTGGGAAGGGAATCTGCCGCCTGCTGGGGAGGTTGTGGCTGTAAATGAGTGGGAAAAGAAAAGGAACAGGTTTCTGAAGGTGTCCTAAAGCTCACAACCCTTTGACTAAAGCCTCTCGTGAATGTTTGCAGACCTGAGGGATGGCACACAATGTCCTATGATGCAGTACACACATTAAAGGTTATTTTAAAGCACACAGCTCTCCTCTGCAAAATCCCAAAGCACTGAATTAAAAATAAATTAAAATATCCTCCCAATCACACTAATATTGGCAATTCAATCTTAGGAAGTGCCCTTCTGAAGTTGTCTGTAAGAACCTCTCTGTATTTCCCACGTGGAAACCAGTCAGACTCCACAATACAGAAGCACTGGGCCTGCCTCTGTCCCAGCTTGGCCCTTAATCACTCAATGATTAAGTCCATTTGTTTGATACTTTTATCAAGCCAGATGCTAGAAATCCTATTAAATCATTCATACATATCATTTACACTGGAAAATACCCACACAACGTTATTACATGATTTGTTTACAACAAGAAAAATTCTTCTGTAATGTCTGTAGTTACAGAGTTAGGTAATTCATTTTTAATTTCTTTAAGTAGCTTTGTTGGTTTGGCTACATCCTCTCCCAGAGTCACCCTAAGGAGAGGATTTAACAGTGATGTGATTCAAAGTTTTGTAAAAGTCACCTTTAAGATAAGCCATATATATTTATTTATTTAAGCCTTTTCTCATTGATCAGCCTTCCCAGGGCCTCAGTCCTGAATGCCCTTTCAGTTTGTCAATATATTTTTTTAACTGAGGCACCATAATAGGGCTTTTCAGACCCTGTTTGAAAAAGCACTGATTTTGTAAAAGCACTATTACCTTCTCTCCCTGCACTCTTAGATACATGCACTTGAAAGCAGGAAAAATAAATCCTTAGATTATTGTGCAAGATCTCTAAAACTTTGCCTCATTTTAAGCTGATTTGCATCTTTAATAGATCTTATCTATTTCATATAAGTGCAATCTTAACACCTGCCTTATATCTAAAATCTTACTGTCCAAAGAGCAATAGGAGTAAAAATGAACCTTAAGAACAATCCAGATTTTTATTTTGTGACAGAATTTTGCTAAAGAATGGCGAGAATATTTTTCCCTTCTCCAGACTGTATCCATTCCTCTGTCAGCACAGTGTGAGCTTCCCTCTCTCCCTCTGCTTTAATTCTGATTCCATCAAAAATCAGAATGCTGTGACTGATGTTCAAAATGAGCTGAGGTGATATTGAGGTTTTGAACTTTATCTGAGCATGTCACTCACTTGAAGGCATTCCAGCCCTCAAATGGCTCAGTGCCATTCTTCAGAAATGAGACAGGAACAAGGATCGATTTTTTCCCCTTCTTTTAAACCAAGTACCTAATGAGCAAATGAAGATATGGTTGGTCCTGGATTTATCAGGTCATTTAAAAGAGGCTTCTCAGAGTTCAAATGTAAGAAGAACAGTTTATTGCAATTCTACTTTAGGTTTTTTTGGGGTTTTTTTTTTTTATTTCTTTCTAAAGGAAATTTTTTCTATAGCATTACTGAGATTTTGAGCATAGATTAGATAAATTATACCATATTGCATTTCCGTGACAAACTCAAGCTCTTGCTTGGTAAAAATATATTCTTGGGATCTGACAAGAGACTGTTACAGTACTCCAGCATATTTTTGTTGGTACTTGAGAAAATAAACAAAATTAAAAGGCACTGGGAAAAGAGAATACAATGCTCCCTGAAGGTACAAGTGTTTCTTCAAACTGAAAATTACAGAGTTTTAAGAAAAAACAAGTATTTCCTCAAAACAGAGTGAGGTGTCTCAAATCTGCTGAAGTGAGATAAATATACTGAACGAGCACCTGAATCCGGTGAGCAGGCATGAGGCAAATTGTGGCAAAAACAAAGTGCAGATTAAATTGCAGGTTCACCACAAGTAGGGAGGCTTTGAAAGGTTTCAGAGGTTTATGATGCTACCAAAGATGAAGGGACCAGACAGGTCCATGGCCCAGCTGGCACAGAAAGGAGGAGAGGTGACAGGAATCCTGTAAGGGACAGAGGAGCAGAGACACAAGCTCAGACCACCAGGCTTGGTGTTCCTGCTGTGACCAGCACAGACAGGGGACAGAAAAAATCCTCTAAATCAACCTGGAATGTTGTATAGGAGTAAATCCTTACCCAGTTATTCATAAATAAGTAACTTCATCACACTTTGAGAACATAAATGGTCTTTGTGTTTTCCTTCCTTTTTTATTCTATGAAAATGACCAATTTATTTTAAACACGTAGAAAAATGTTCACCAGCTGTATGTTGCCAGAGTTAATGTAACAGAACTCAGACTGCCTCCTTCAGACTCGTGCTACTAATGATAATTGATATTATTCACTCAGCTCACTAAGTATGTTCATTCTTTAAAAGAAATTCAGGCCTTACATATGAGCTTTGAATGCATTATGGCTGGGATGAGGGTGCTATAGGTCTTGATTTGGGTGATAGAGATGGAAAATGTATTTCCAACCCAATGAGTTCACTCATGTTTCTCTCAGTTCCTGTGCCCTTGTGTTCTTTCTCAGGCTCAGCTTCATCAGGGCCCAGAAGAAACCCAAGCCTCTTAGGAGGTGGAATTTCCTCTGCAATGAAGGACTGCCATAGGAATCCCAGCACCATGTAAGTGAGCAGAGCCTGGGGCTAAGCTTTTCAAGAAACCCCCTCCCAGCTGCTGTGTATGATATTGGCAGGTCTCCTTGGGGGCTGCAGGAGGATTTAGGGACCGGGGGTGCAGGACAGTGTCGAGGGAAAAGGGCTCACTGAGTCACTCTGCTGCCAGTGGTCATTACGAATTAATAGAGAAGCAGTGTACCCTACCTGGTATTCCCATATTCCCATTTTCCCCAGACATGTCTCTCAGGAAGACAGACTAATTTTAGCACCTTAAACTTTGCTTGGAAATTGTTTGGAAAACCAAAGGAGTTTGAGTATCAAAGTAGGCAGGGAGAGCTTGCAATTCACCACAGCATTTGGGCATAAAACAAAAACCAGGAGAAACCAAGGCAGGTAGGTGAGTGGGACTTTTCTAATTTCAAGGCAAGGGTGTTTTCATACATAGAATTTTGAAAGTGACTGAAGTGATGTAAAAATATGGATGCAAATATATTTATTTTATAGGAACAACCAGATAATAATTTCTATTCATCTTCAGAACGTAAAGCTATGTCAGGCTCTGATACCATGAGGTAACAAATGATATCCTGATGGCACAAATCTGATCCCAAGAGGGCTGTGCAGCCCTTCAGAAGGGCCTCTGGAGTTGGAGAGATGGGCAGGGAAGAACTGCCTGAA
>JAWWTY010000019.1:3797302-3843581 GCA_035222235.1 Margarornis squamiger | reverse complement strand
AAAAGAAAAGAAAAGAAAAGAAAAGAAAAGAAAAGAAAAGAAAAGAAAAGAAAAGAAAAGAAAAGAAAAGAAACAAGTTTATCCACTGGGTTTTTTTTAATATTTGACCTCTAAGTGAAAAGTCTACTCTGTTCATATTTTTTTTGCTGTGATATGTTTTGATATTTCCAAAAGAGCACCAGAACAACCAGCCACATTCACAGCTGGGTCAGTATACACAGTGTGACACACTACATATATTATAGGTTGATTTTCAAAACAAAGCCATCCTGGAAATCCTGTAGAGCAGCAGTTCTTAAGCAGAATGTTTGCTAAGTTTTAGGAGCATTATTCAACTTTCTCTTAATTTTTATTGTACCTGCTAAAATATAGTCGAGGCTAAAATATGTTAAATGCCTCTTTAATCATTTTCCTTCTGTGAGCAGAATGCCGAACAGAGAATGACAGTTTGAACACATGCCAGTATCAGCATATGGGGTGTTAATGGTGGGAATGTAAAATGCTTTAGGCAGCTTCATTTCTCCAAGAACGATGCACAGAAAATCAGTTTTCTCCTTGAGGATGAACTTTGAAAAGTAATAGACAGGCATTTTCCAACACAATGCTTCTCTAGCACTGCAGGTCCCCAAATTAATATTTTAGTCAGAATAATGGAACTCAATAAAATCATCTCATACACCCTACACTTTCTCACCTCTGGGTAAAAATGATTGTTTCTTATTTTTGTCTTCTTTCTAGTCCCTCCTGCTAATACACCAATTTTTCTTCTGCAGTCCTGCAATGTACCAAGCAGACTCATCTGGTAACTTTTATTAAGAGAATAAGAGCTTGTAGCTCTCTCAGCTTTTTCATGATTTTGCTTTTTCTTAGCACTTTAGTCCCTAAAACCTCTTTTTTATTATTATTTTTTCTTTTTTAAATTCTCAATTATACAAGCAACCTAATGAAGGCATGCCTCTGAAAGCTCTCTATGTGCCCATGTACTGCTCCAACCTGGGGGTGTGTGAGGAGGATTTGTGAGTCAGGGGTCTCAGGCAAAGCAGCTCCAGAGAAGATGCTCATCTCCCTGCCACTTCAAGGCTGATGATCTGTGCCTATTCCCAGCGAGTTGAACAGGGAAATTGGCACTGTCTTCAAACACTCCTGCAAAAGCAATTATAACCTCGCTGAGAAATGTCAGGCTTTCCATTCACTCACTCTGCTGTTGTACACGAGAAAGGTAATGAACCAATAAACTGTGGCCCACCTGAAGTCACAGCAAAATTCACTGGGCTTGCTTGGTCTGGGATTTTTTTTATTTTATTTTTTTTCCTTTTTTCTGCCAGGTCTTCTTAGTGTATAAAGCTTAGTGCATTAAATTCTATAGAAAATCTCACCATGTACTTCAACCATATTCGATACCAAGTGCAGTATAACAGATGAAAAATACAGGTTTTATCTTTTTCTAAATAATTTTTACTTATTTATTTTCAAATACCACGTATCTAGCAGCAGTCTATGCACTTCTTTGTGTTTCAGTGTCCGTAAATAAGTTTTGACGTGGTTTTGATGTTTTAAGAGTTGACTCCACCTGGCATCAGCCTCTACTTGGAAGGAAATCAGCCTTAATTTACCTTTACTAATCACTTTGCGTCCTGTTTCAGCTACAGCAGGTTCATGTGGTGAATGTACATGTTATTAATTATAAACCTGGAGAACATCCTCCAGCTGAAATGAATTAATTATGTTCTTTTGGGTGGGAGAAGTCTAGTGTGGCAGTAGAGATGTAGGGTCATGATTCCCTGCATGAGGTTTATAGCTGATGGTATTAGATGTGACAAGCTTTGCAGCGAAGCTGCAGTTTTGTTCGTACGATAATGATACTTCACTTCTCCTATTTTTGCTGCAATTTACAAAAAATTAGAACCTCTTCAACTGTTTTTCTTCTTATTTGTCGGTATGTCTGGACTTTCCTTTTGTAATTGCAGCGTACTTCTAAAGCCTTTTCATTTCACAGCATTTCTGCAGGAAAATCCTCTAGTAATGATTTTTAGTTGACTTGGAAATATTAACAGTTTGACCATTAAGTCAAATTGTGATTTCCCAGGGTGATTACTGGGGTTTTTTTTTCCATTTTTACCAGTGCATTCTGATCCTTGTTGCCAAATATGATATTGAGTTCTTCCACATTCCAGGACCCCGTGTGATTGTAAGCAGCCAACAATTTAATGCATTCCTCAAAGTGGTGAAGCTCTCTTAAGGCAGTAAGTAATTCTTAGCAGGATGGTTTAAAGCTTTAGGACTACAGGATTGCAAATGGAAAATGAAGAAAAGTCAGAGTGTGCAAAGCTGCTTTTCCCAAATATCCCTCTAAAATAAACCAATCAAAACATGAGGCTACAAGAGCATTGATTTTTTTATTTTTCTTACTGATGAACCAACTTGAGAAAAGGTATCTGTTTGCTTACTTACTGTAAACAATTAAATGCAGCATCTTAGGGCTTTTCTCCATAGGCTTTGCTTTGCTCTAATCCTGCTGATGTAGAAGCCAACACAGCTAAAATACAGTAGGAAAAGACCTGTAATTAGGATTTAAGAATGTAATAGTATGAAATAAAAAATAGCTCGTTCCATTAAATTTAAAGGACTCAGCTGTACTGGTATGACACCTTTACGCTGGAGCTGTAGGAGAGGTTGTTCCAGCGTAATTATCCTTGTATAAAATTGCACTGTAATCAAAAAGTTAGGGCAAAAAGCAATGTGCAGACCAGGCTGGTATTTCAGGGAGCTGGTCTGTTTTCCTGTCAGCCAGTACACCCAAACATCAAACAAAACCTAAGCAATTATATACACTAATCCTTCCCCGTGTGAAGTTGCAGCCCAATGTGAATTCAAAAGCACCAAGTTGCAAATCCTTCAAAAAGAGCATTTACAACTTATAATGGAAACTCCAACAGAGCTCTAACTGTAATAGTGTGACTACTGCAGCGATTATTCTTTATTGCCATGGCATTTACTGCTGAAATAGTGGTGGGCAGATCCTAACATTCTCAAAATTAATGTGCAGTAACATCCTCGTGTGAGGTATTGCCCAAGGTATGGTGTTTTGAAATGTAATATATCAAAATGATGATACTTCTCCATTTGAGTTGTCCTGGTCACTCACTTCATACAATTGCTGCTTCAAAGGTACTCTTCATAATTTCAGAATAAATATATGAAATATATGAAATAGGAGAACCTGAAAAGCATTTTCATTCTGACTGGTATTAATGAGGACTTGGAAAATGCCAACCTATCTCCAGTAGAGCAGCTTTATAGCTGAGAGAACATTATGGCAGAGTGTTCTCTTGTAATGATGAATATCCCCTTGGGAGTGATACACTTATGGCCCAAATCAGCTTCTCCACGTATAGGACTCATATTGTTCTCTGTCAAAATTCTGCCTGGAAACCAAAAATGTTGTCTGTCAGCAACGGCCTGATGGAAAGCAAACACCAGAGTAGGAGCAGCAATGCAAAGGGGGCAGTGGATCCAACTCCATCCTGTGAGATTTCTTCCTTTTTAACACAAGACAGGCAATAGAGATATTATTTCTCTTATATATTCAAACATAATTGGGCTGGTAGTGATCAAATCCCATGATTTAAAAGAATTCTCTGTTTTAAAATTAATTTACAACACGATGCTGAAAAGGCTGTAAAAATGCAGAAACACTGCATTGTTTAGTTGTAATGTTAAAAGTATTTAATATCTAGCCTATATGCTCATCCTGTAATGCACAGCGGGGGTGATAAGAACTTGGCTATTTTGTGACTTTTATTTGTGATAGCTGTGCTTGTAGCAGACTACAAAAGTCTGTGAAAACAAAGAGAAACCCGAAATTCGAAGAGACGATAGGGTTAGCTGTAAAATAAGGTGTCCATTTCCCTTCAGCTGGCAGCTCAGAAAGGAAGGACAAAGAGCAGAGGAAACAGACTTCCCCTAATACACATGGAAGCAATGCAAAATAGCAGCCACTTTTTTGCAACAAAAATGCAAAGTAAAAATAAATTAAAGGGGGAAAAAAGCCTTTATGCAGGTCCCAGGGAGGTTCTTTCAGTGCAGCCCTTTAACATGGTATTTATGTTGCAATCCCATTCAAACAGGGACAGCACTTCCCTTATCTCAAGGGCAAAATATAAAATACAAATGCAATATACATATAGATATGTAACATAAAGGTTAAGGAGAGGTTTAACAGCGGGTCTTTTGGTTGGGAGTGGGTGCCTGATGTTCACCTGGTTCACCTGGGAGGTGACTCGAGGTGTCCTTGAGCAGAACCCCCTTCCTGAATGCCCAGAGTTCATTTGCACTTTTGCCTTGTATCTTCCTCAGAGGTGATTTTTGGGCTAAAATCCAAAATAAACAAACAAGTATATGACCACCAGCACCTCCAGCATTTCTATGACAGTATCAGTGCACATTATTATAGCTCTATAGCATAGGAAACACTAAACCAAGGTCTTGTTCAAATGAAATTCTAATGGTTTTACTGAGAAAAGCCTTTTACCCCATGGGTTTGCTATATATACTTTTTATTTTGATTTTTTTTTTCCAACCAGATGGTTTATTTTAATTAATTCTTATTACAGAGACATCTTTGTCCTGAAGTACTTCTAGAACAGATGAGCACAATTAAATAAGTGCTTTTGTTTACAGGATTAGTGGAAGAATTACTGTTTCACAGCGGAGGAAGTGCTGTTGTAATTTTATCTTTAATTTTTCCAACATCCTTGACATTTAAAGATGGTTTTAATATTATTATTATTATTGAATTGCAAAAAAACAGGGTGTTGAATTTGTATTGATTTTACATGTGTGCTTACACTCAGAAAGATGGCATTTCGGAACCTTCTCTAAATATGTTTTCCTTTTTATAGTAAACGATAGAGAATACATTCTAGCAGCGCCAGTGTTTGACTAGAGAGGGAAAAATGTTACCTTGCACCACGAACTACTAAACAATTTAAGAATGTGTTTGCCTTCCATTTGTCTCTGGGGACTACATACTGTGATGCCACCTAAGAAGTTCAAGGAATTTGATTATTCGAGCACCAAATCTTTAACGACAGGACAAACCTTCCTACTGGAGGTTGTCATTTTCTTGGCCAATGCAAGGCAGGAAAATGCTGAAAAGATAACTCACATTTCACAGAATCCTGTTGTGGAATGTTTTGGGTTGGAAGAAACCTTAAAGATCATCTCAGGGACACCTCCCACCAGCCCAGGGTGCTCCAAGCCCCGTCCAACCTGGCCTTGGACACTCCCAGGGATCCAGGGCCAGCCCCAGCTTCTCTGGGCACCCTGTGCCAGGGCCTGCCCACCCTCCCACGGAGGAATTCCTTCTCTTTATCTAACTTAACCCTGCTCTCTTCCAGATTAAGGCCATTCTCCCTTGTCCTGTCCCTCCATCCCTTGTCCCCAGTCCCTCTCCAGCTCTCCTGGAGCCCCTTTGGGCACTGGAAGGGGCTCTCAGGTCTCCCTGGAGCCTTCTCTTCTCCAGGTGAACACCCCCAGCCCTCCCAGCCTGGCTCCAGAGCAGAGGGGCTCCTGGAAATGCTTTTAAATGTTCTGTCACACCAACTTTTGATAGGCTTTGTATTTCTGAAGTATTTTACAGAATAGAAACAATAATTCAAGGTGTTGACTAGAAAAAAATCCCAAACCAACCCAGAATGACACCGTGCAGTCTGGACAAGTATTTTCTAGGTCTCATTACAAACCACTTATTTTTACTTCAGCTACAGTCCTGGCCTGGCCTACAGGTAGCTGAGATTTGCTTGATCCAGAGATCAAAATCAAAATCTAAGATTCCTTGAGGCCTCATTATTTTGGATAGGATTTTTATTGATAGGCAAATGATTCATTAGTACAAAGGTAAAGCCATTAAGAAATTGCTATCCTTGTAATATATTGTGAGCTGCAGTGGATCTTCAGTATTGTTTTTTTATTACTTAATGGCTTAAATGTATATCAGGAGTGCACAGCTTTGTAAGCAACATAAGCCAGTATCTTCCAGAAGGAAAACTGCTGCTGTGCAGGACTCCATGGTCTCCATAGGGCAGCATGGGTGAGCTTTAGAGGAACATTTCCTGAAGCATCCAAATCAATTCAGCTTCTCCAAGATAATTCAGCAACAACCATTTGCCACTCCATCAAATGAGCAGAAGGTATTTATTAGTTTATTTGTCTTTAGAGAAACATGGAGATGGTGTTATTGAGCAAAGCAGTGATTCTGTTTTCAAGAGAACTCCCTTTATTCTTTGACCCACCATTGCTCTGTGACATGGTGCCTTACTGACCTTGGAGTCCAAGGGTGGTCCTGTGTGCTGGCATCACCCCAAGCCTGCTGGCACATGTCATGTCACTGGGGTGTGCCATGTCAGCACCAAACCCAACCCTAGAGGACACGGCCCCCTTTCTCCTGCTTCCAACAGTGCTGTCCCACCGAACCCAGGGCTGCTGTTTAGGAGAAGACAGGGGGGTGGAGGACCACAAGAAGTTGAAGTTGCCAGCCTTCATTCTGAGCTGTCCCTGCAGTGAATGTAACACCAAAACCTGACTCTATATGACTGACAGTGAGGTAGGAGATTTAAACAGCTAAAAGTTGAATATATGTCTGGCCTTACGGATGGAAGTGACTCCTCAAGGCTGTGTAAATCCTCTGTTAATATGACCGCCTGTTAAAGAGTTTCTTTCCTTCTTTTTGTCCAATTAACTTTGTGTTTATGTGGAATAAGGATAACAATCTGATTGGGGATGCATTGTTGGTGAGCACTAAAAACACAGCTTGTACACCTACTTTTTTTTGCTGTTCCTCAGACTTTAAAGCCCTCCAGAGTCACGTAGAAGGAAGGAACTAGTGGGACATTTTTAAGACGTGAGGAGAGTGTTCAGAGTCAGACGGGCTTGCTTTCAAAGGCAGATTTTACACAGTTTTCTCAGTTTGGAATCAAAAGCAATTGCTTGAAGGGCTGCTGACTAATGGGCTTCACACACTTTGCTCTAATCAGTGGGAACACAAGTGGTGATTAAAGGTCCGTGTTTGTGCGACTCATCCTGCCATGCTTTCTCAGGCATCCATCATGCCTGGGCAGTGACCAGAGGGGCACGTTCACAGCCAATAGCCAGAGCTGCAGAACATGGCACAGACTGTCTCATCAAAATTTGAAAAGAAGTATCAAGAGCAGCTCTGCTCTCCCTTCCAAAGCCCTAATGAGCGATTGTAACTATTACAGTACATAAAAAATTCGTCCCTTTCAGTGCAGCTAATGTCAGAGCTGAATATTTAATAATGTATTTGCTTCTTTGCATAGCTTAAAGAAAGGTATTGCTGAATATAAATCTCCAGAGATGAAAGGGCCAATAGTGTTTTTCAGACAATAAAGTCTAGGTACTGTAGACCTGTTCCATTTTTTTGTTCTTACAAATACAGCTGGTCTAACTCGCACGAAATGGAGATCACGTATCCGGAGCCTGATCCAATTCCTTTTGAAGTCCTTTGCTTGCTGTCTGAATTTAAGTGGCAAGAGGACTTCAAAATCACTTACCATCTAGGTAAGTCCTCCTTGGAACACTGATTTCCCCAAGATCAATTATTATTTTTAAAACTCTTTTAAGCATCTGAGAACTCTTCAGTTTTTATTTTTCGTTTCCACCACCAAAGTGGGTCTGTAATGAAAGTGAAAACAGGGATGAGGAAGCAGGCTTTAAAAGGAAGCAATTAGGAATGTTTTGTACCACGTACAGAAGGGTTTTCTAAGTGCAATAAGTATTTTGAGGGAATAAGAAACATAATTCTCAAGTGTGGCTGCACTGCAAAAAAGCTAAAAGATTAGTTAATCTTTACTCATTCCCATGTCAGTTTAGCACTGCTTCCTCTGCACTGAGACTCTAAAATAGGACATCTGCCACAAATTCTCCTTGGAGAACTAGTTCATGCACTAATCAATTTCTTCCTTCAGCACACATGTCCCTCTGAAAAATTTAGCCACAATATCTGTCAGATTCAGATACTCAAAGTAATGTGACTTCCTTTTGTGATTAACAACATAGGTGATGATTCACTGAATAAATTGAAGAGTCCTGGAAATCAACGTAAATGGAAAAGAAAAGCCCTATTGTTCTATCAAATAAAGCCAAAGAAATTAGAGTCAAAAGAAGCTGGCACCTCACTAATGAAAAAAGGTAAAAAGAAATATACAGCTCCACAGCCTCCTGGACGAGATGTTTTTAATTCATTTCTCGTTCCTTGGACAAGGTGATAACACTGTTCCAGTTTAATCCAATAACCTATCTCCAAAATGATCAGTGTTCTTATTTCAAGCCCTGGTTCCTTTCTGCTTTGATTCGGCTCATATGGTTCCTACCCTTTGATTCCGTGCTCACCTCTTCTGCATGCAACTTGACCTTTTGCAGCTCCTCTCCCCCCTCCCATTTGCCACACTCCCTTTCTCCTCTCTCTTTCATCTTTCCATACATATTAACTCAGCAGGATTTTTGCTCTAACCTTAATTTTCCTGCATCCCAAAGCTTCACAGCTAAAAGGTTGCTGCTAATCCTCTTTCTATTTCTCTTTCTTTATAGTGTATTTTATTCATCCACTTTCATTTCCAGAAATACTTTGTATACATAGACATTTACTCAGACTTGTGTATTCTCCAGAAGAAGCCGTTTTTCTAAGCCTTTTTTAATGCATTTTGAGGTTCACCAGAGGTGACAAACGTAGAACCGTACCTATAGGAGAAAAAAAAAACCCTGATTTTTACCACATCATTAAAATTGTATGATATTGAGAAGAAAAATTGCATCCTAGCAATCAGGCAGAGGGAATCACTTCTGTTTACCACAGGTGAGCAAAGGACATCCCAGTAGCCTTGCAAACCAGTCAAAATGAAGTGGACAGCACTGGGATGAAAGCGTGAGGTTATGAGGACATTTGAACTCTTATTAGGCTAATTCTGCAGATCAGCTTGCATGAATCTGGAGGTTGGTCAGAGGGCAAAGGTGCTCAAACCTATTCTAACGGGGCACAGTTCCAGGGCCAAGAAGCACTACCCCTTCACGACAGCTTGAAGGCAAAGCTTGCAGAAGTCTCCTTTGAACCTGCAGGCACTGCGGTTTCGCTCACAGCTACAGATGGAAGAGGCAGAATAGTCCTTGAGGAAGAACTCGAGGAAAAAGCAGAGCTGGAGCAGAAGTTAGAGCTCTTTGCACAGATGGCCACCTCCGTAGTAAAGAGAACAATCCATGGGAGAGGATTAGCTCTGACCTTTTTCAGCATGAAGGGTAATGCTTGGAGAAGGCTGGGAAGGATGTTTCCACCTCACCAAAGAGTCTGAACATTTGCGTTTTGAAAATATATTATTAATGAAGGAAACGTTGCTGAAAATGTTTTCTCTTCTGTGGAAACTCAGTCTCCCGGAATTCACAGAATATTTATTGGCACTAACACTTCATTTTTAGCCAGGGGTTGGTTTGGGGGTTATTTTTTAGTTGAATTTATTAACAATTTTGAAAATTACAGACATTAATGATCTGAGTAAAATTCATATGCTCACTTGCATGAAAGCAAACCATTTTATTAGGATATGGCTGTGTAAATTCTCTGAGATCATAAAATTTAATGCAATGTATTAAATGCAATATAAATATTATTTTTTTAAAGTGTTAGAATATGTTCTGAAGAAATAAGTTGCATGGAATTCCCAACCTACTGAAGTGAAAGAAACAAAATTCCCGTTGTTGTCAAGGAGATGACAATTCCATCCCATTCCAAACAGGGATTTAAGCTCTCCTTCAAGTGGGATTTCTCACTAAATGTTTTGACTTGATGGAATAACAACAAAAAATAATAAAAAATGCCTGTCTCTTTCTTTATTAGGAACTCTTTACCAGATGGCGAAGAATTGGGTTCTGAGCTGCTGAAATCCCTTCCCCTCCTGCCAGGACACTGGGAGGGTCCTGGAGCACTTGGGGAAGGACATCCTGTGCGTCCCCTTTGAGGGTAAGTGGGACAGACGGGGCGTTGCTCTGTGAAGTCTGACGTGAAACACCTGCCGAGTCCTTTGTCACAGAAGTCAATTTGCCTGCCAAAGCTTTCAAAGAACAGCGAGTTCAATTAAACCTCTCAGGTTTTTGTATCTCTTCTGATCTTTCCACTGCACTTTTGCATTTAAGCATATGCTTGTAAAACAAAAAGATACGGCGTGGCAAATTTGAATGGGATCTTAGAAGATAATTCCCCCTTGCATTATTCGCTGTCTATTCTTTTTGCCAAGCCTGATATCTCATACCTTTTTCAAAGGCTCTGCTTCAGAGGAAATGCTAAATGTCTAATCCCCCATGCCCATCAAAGGTAGTGGTCCTAATACGAAACCAAAAGGGTTCCTTCTAATAAGCTCCCATTTGGTAAATGCACACCACGGTGTGTAGTGCTGAAATTAAATAATGCTGGCAGAAATGAGCCCAGGAGACACAGAGCCCCGCCCAGGAGCACGAGGAAGAGCCACAAGGAAAGGCTCTCATTCTTCAGCTCTGCTGCATTAGGTAAAGGGGCTTACAGGCTCAAATGCAAAGGCTCTTGAAATGCTGTGTTCAGGGCCTTCCTAAACATTTTCTCTCTAAAGTCTGATGAAGATGGTCTTATGATGGGAAATTCATGATGAGAAGATGCAGGAGAGTTTTTTGAGGGGGCAGGAAAGGAAACCTTTTAGAGTTTTTATTGAAAGTTCCCTGAGATATTTCTATAAGACAGGAGAAAATGTTCTAGTACCTAAAGTTTCGGTATTTTTTGGCCCAACATTTTTTGGTTTTCCAATAGACTTTTGTACTTAGCTGTTCTAAAGGCTTCCACAAATCCATATCTGGGTGTTTCTCCTGTTCTGAGACAAGCTCATGGTAAATACATATGTATTTTTTTCAGTGACCAAATAAGCAAATGTTTGCCACGTTTTTTCCTTGAGACTTTTCATGGAGTTTAAAACATTGTGGCAGTGAAAGAAACGGGTGCCTGACATGGCATGAAAATAACATTATAAAATCAAACAGCACATCTACATGGGCAGGAAGGAAAGAATCGTCGTGAACACTGCCCCTTATTGAAATACTTGATATTAGTGTAGAACTTAATTAAAGGTATTGTCTAGAAGCATTCAAAGTGAAAATGGATTTAAACTGGAATATGTGACCAGAAACATTCTGAGATACAGGAGAATTTGGCTCAGTACAGTGGTGACTGGGTTTGTATCTGGAGAGGTGACCTGGGGCAGACAGTGAAACACAAATATCAGGGACTTTGGGAGCCACTGGCCAGAGCTGTTCCTACTTGTCAGATTTTCTCTTTCTTCCCTTCAGGATACCTTGACCTGCTAAATATAGTCACTTCTTCAGTCTACCTGAGACAGAAATACTAACTTTGTAGATATTCTTTCTCCATGAGATTTAAGGATATGTTTTTTTTTTTGTTTTTCTCAGGGTTTGGAAAGCAATTCCAAAAGTCCCTGTTTGATAGTGTTGTGATTAATTTTTAGTTTCTGTTTTTCCAATAAGCCATTATGCACTCAATCTTAATGCACAATAGAATAAAAATCCTTTCTATTCTTGTTGTAAGCTTGGAAATGAGAAATATGACTAATGGTATTCCAGCTGGAGTATGAAATCTTAGTCTGGGTTAGAGGCCATTATACAATCTGGTGTTCAGCAAAGCATGTTAGATTAGAATAGAAAAGTATTCTGCTCCTCTGCCCAAAGGATTTCATTTCTTAAAGCTGTTAAGTCTAGATCACTTGAATGTTATTGCTTCCACCAGCAGCAGGTGCAAAATGCTCATATTATTCTGTTGATACCCCTGAATCTTCAGAAGTAAAAGAAGGATGACACTGGTGATCTGTGGTGGTGCTGAAAACCTGCAGGATTTCTTTTTCCTATTTGTCCAGTTGTCTGTTGTACCTGAATCTGTGTAAGGTTTGCACAAAATCACACAGGCACCTAAGTATTTTTAGGAATCCAAATTGTGGGAGGGCAATCCTCCTCTGTGTGGTGTTTTAGTCTTTGAAAAGCTGACCCAGACCATGCTGGGCCAGATCCTGATCCCTGCCTGCCGTACATAAAGCTGAGAGGAATTCAGTTTTCCTCTTCACAAGGGTGTGTGGGTCCAGGTCTGGGTATTGATCTAAGGTGGTAACAACAGCCTAAATGCTGCTGCTCAAAAAAAGCAGCATAAGATCACAGTACTGCAATGGCCTAAAAACTGCTGCTTATTAGGAGAACTCTCAGGGCATCAACGAGCACTGACTGCCTGAGACTGCTGAAATTGGGAGTGTCCCAGCCAGCCCTGACAGCAGCGGTGGGTGAGCAAAGTATATCAGTGCCACCTCCAACCCATTGATCCAATTACACAGAGGCAGGGGAAGTTCAGATGCAGCCCAGCTTCTGTGTCTGTTGTCACTGACAAACATTTGAAGGGTTGCTTGTGGCCTTTTCCTCTCTGAGTGCACTTTGCTGGGTGGAGAAGTATTGAACATGAATATATGAGCGAGATGAGCAGAGGGGGCAGTGGAAGAAATCTGTATTTGACTACTCTGGTATGGGCTCCCTTTCTTTCAAGGGGTTTGTTTGACTCAACATACATCTGCCTGGAAAAAAACCAGGATTATGGCATTATAGCAACACATTGAATGCACCACAGCACCTGAGGATATTCCTACCAAGCTGGACAGAGGCCATGTAAGTGCCTGGATCTATTGGGCAGTCTTGTTATGCCACCCAAGCCTCCAGGGCATTCCACAGCAGCTTTACAAAAAGAATATTTCCATACCTAGCATACTGACAATTATTTTAATTTGTTTAAATTGGCATAGCCCTGTGGACAGCTTATTTAAAAGCTACACACACTATTATGTGTTCATTCCCTAAAGGTATTTCTACTGCAGGCACATTTGGCATTGAATTAATTATCATTCTAAAATGTACTTTTGGAGTCAGCCTAGTTTAGCTAGATGAAAAAGCTTTTTGTGGAAGAAATGGTGATTAGAATTTGGGGTCTATAATGGTTTACAAGTGTCAGCTCCATTAGTCACTTGTGGAAAGTGGGTCCATTCTTCTGAAATCAACTGAAGTGAATCTCTAAATGGTATTAATTGAAACTGCTTATAGTTGTCCTTAGCATCAGGGGAAATTCACAAGCTTCTCAAATACATCTACATTTTCTTTTTGTTCATTGCAGAACGAGGGTTTTGTTGCTTGTTTGTTTATTAAATTAATTAATCTTTTAATTTTTAATTGATCTTTGCTTTATTTTCCAAAGGGCAGCTGGAATCTTTTTTTCTTACTGAAATCTATCCTTTCCCAAGTTCCTGTTGAAGTGTGTCATATCTCACCACCTTAATCAGAGGCACTACCACCAAAACCCTCAGAGAGACACATTTCCTGATCCTGTGGCCAGGGAGAGTCACACCATTGCTGTGAGAGTCACACCAGGCTCCAAAGGGAGTCACCTCCTGGTCTGTGTCCCTCCAGAGAGCAGTGTGGATTGGGAGGCACTCAGGGTAGTTTATTTAGGACACCCTGAAGGCTGAAGTATTCTAAACACTATGTGCACTCTGTTCCTGTGCAGGGAAGTGTCTCTCTTGTTGCAGGATATGGACCTGGAATCGATGGACATGAATCACACAAAGGGCCAACAAGATATCAAGTCACAGGGGCTTTAGCAGCCATGGAATTGCACATTCATGGGAAATCCAGGCCAACTAGTTTTCCTGGATTAGTTGAGGATTCCTGGTTTATGACTTGGCAGTCTCTGAGTAATCATCTTAAAGATTTTTTTTTTATTTTTTTTTTTTTTTACAGAGAGCTTCTAGATGTAATACTTCTTTGGTTCTGTTCTCCAGGGTGCAGCTTTGTAGCTGAAAATTTGATTTTGATTCTCCTGATCACATAATCACAGAATCATTAAGGTTGGAAAAGCCCTGACAGCCCATGGAGCCCACCCTGTGCCCAGTGCCCACCTTGTCCCCCAGCCCAGAGCTCTGAGTGCCACCCCAGTTCCTGGACACCTCCAGGGCTGGGCACTCCAACCCTCCCTGGGCAGCCCCTTCCAGAGCCCATTCAGTGAAGAAATTCTTCCCTAACGAAGAATTTGTAAACTGCATCAAGAATAACTTTGTAAAAAACCCATAAACACATTGTTAAGAAGCAGCCAAAGAAAGCTCTGCCTTTGGAAACTCTGGAGCTGCATTCCCATCATGTTTTAGTCATCTGTGCCCTGTCTCACCATGGAAATGTCAGAGCTGCTGAGCTCCAGTGTGTCTTCAGAGCTGCTTTGCACAGGTGTCTCTGTAATTACAACACATTTGGAATAAATGGTTTGTTTAATGGTCCTGAAATGCATATTTCCATCTGTGACAACGGGCCTGACACCAGGGTGGGCAGCTCTGATGAAATGCCTTTGGAAACAAGACGTGTCAAAAGTAAGCCTAGAATGTCTTGCCTTCACTTGTGTCCATTCTTAATTTACCTGTAAGAGGAAAACACATCTGGGTTTAATTTCAATCACCGCACAAATCAACGGCAACTGTGAAAGGAAAGCTAAAAGGGAAGAAGACAGTGCAAAGTTTTCCACATGGCCAGTTCCCAAATACCTGACTGTTAAAACAAATCAGATGAAATAAACCGAATTCTCAATGCCAAATTGAGGTTGTGCTCAATAGGAGAGTGAAGCCACAGCCTAGTGTTTGGCAGCAGGCAAAAGAGAGCAACAAACGTGAGGGTCTTCTTCAATCTTGCTCTGAGTGTAAGAATAAAGCAGGGCAGGTGCTGCTTGGATCAGTGTGTGGGTCAGCCACGTCCTCAGGGGCTGCACAGCTGCGTTCCTCCCTTCAGAAAGGGTTTGTTAAAACAGGAGGTTTCAAGGAAGAGGGGGTGGTTGAAGATATGGAAGGGTTTCCATCCATGGTACTGCTGGGCAAGTGAGGCTCTTCCAACTAGAGAAAGAAATCCATGGCTTGAGGGGTATGAAGGACTATATAGTTATGCATGAACTGGAAAACAAGAATAAAGACCCATATTCACCCTCTTTTTGAATATGAGAACGAGGGGCTGTGGAAGAAAGTTAATGGCAGCCAGATTCAAAAGAGACAGAATAAAATAGTCCTTCTCACCCCAGCTTGTAGATGCATGGAAATGCTCACTGAATGCTGTGGATGCACAGCCTCCTGTGGGCTCAGGACACCAGGCAGGCATTGAAGGAGATTTGTGGTGGGATACTAAATGAGCAAACCACAGCAGCCCCAGAAGACTTCTTGAGTCAAAGGAGGGGCAGAGACTGGAAGGAAGAGGAATATTAAGGAAGGTGTCATATGATTGTTCTTACTTTTTCCTAGGTATCCGTTTGTGGTCCCTGTTGGAGAAAGAAAACTGAGCCAGATGGATGTTGGGGCTGAATCAATACAGCCATTCTGATTTTCACAAACTATTTATGGTTTGAGGTTGTTCAGGGAGACTAATGGTGGTGAAGATCCATAGCAGTGGCCAAGTGTTTTCAGCCATACTTGGAATAGTTCAAACCAAGGCAGTATTTATGGGAGTTTTGTTTCAGTAGTCTGAACGGCAGAATTAAAATAAAGAGTTTGGAGGAACTAAATGAATGAAGAATGGATTTTCTGGGTGAAGTGATAGGATAATGGATATACTCTTTGCTGTTTACAACACTGCTTTTTGAATGTTTTTAAGCAGAACAGTATTTCTGAATTAGTAGTGATCAGAGCTGATGTGTATTAGTCATCAAATCAGACTGTTATGGGAAATAATGTATTTAATTGTTTATATAGTTTGAAAAATGTGAGTTAAATTGCAGATAAATTTCAATGGACTTTACCAGAGAGGGATCTGAAATACAAACTCCCAAAAATATATTTTTGTAAGTGTTCAAAACAGCAAATCACAAGGAACTGTTAAAGAATAAACCTTGCTAACTCAATACAGCAGCATTTATTTGAATCATCTATAACGGGATCTGCATTATGACTTTTTAAAGTTTAAAACAACCCAAAGTGACAAACTAAAAACCTGAAAACTAACTGTAGGTCTCATTTATCCCTTAGCTTGAGGCTACATTTATCATAAAAATAAAATTCCAGGCAAGCAATTGATCAAAACAACAAACATTGGCTCCAAATTGTTTGCTGTCTTAAAAATTTCATTACAGGCAATGTTCTGGAGGCAAAGAATTCCAGGATTTAGTAACTAAATTGGGAAAAAGATATATTTTAGAAAAGGTTGTCAAAACGACCTTTTTTCTGCTAAATGAAAAGAAAGTTCCATCTTCTGCAAATATTGATATTAATTACAACACGTTCTGCTCAGTGATTTGTTTTAATAAAGGAGATTACAACTTCAAGCCCAAAAAGATGTGTGTTGCCGTGTTGCATTAGTGAGGTGGCTGAGGATGTTCCTGACCTTGAAACACCAAGCACAAGCCCTTGCAGAATTACCAAATGGCCTCTGATTTCACTGTGAAACAGTGTGCTGTGAAAGCCTTTATGAAATACCTCTATACACACAGGAATATTTCTATAGCCACGTCCCCATCTGTCACGTTTGGCTGAGATGGCAAAATTCAGGGAAGAGCAGAAAGACCTTGTGCACCACAAGAAGCTGAGCAAAGGGACCTCAGCTGGGTTTGTATGTTCTCAGCCAGTGATATGTGGGCACCCAAGTTATCCACACCACTGTGTGAATCTCGAAACGTGTAGTGCACCCACCTGTAAGCTGGAATGTGACTGGAATTTGGGGCAGGAATTCCTTCATCTCTGAGCTGGGCACCATACATGCACTTTCATTATAAATTCTGCAGCAAACCTCCCTCCCATCCTTGTCCCCAGTAGTTGTCACTTGTGCATATAAATATCCAATCTATTCACTCGCCACTTGGTAACTGGAGAGAGTTGTACTCGATTGTCTGAGAAGGGAGAGGGTACAACCCAGGGATCTGACTTACTTACTAAGGGTGTGAGGGAGGTGTGGCTCTTCCCTAGAAATCAAAATACCTTCATGATCAAGAATCACTCTGAATGAGAGTCTGTAAGCTGTAACTCTTTCAGATCTGGATTTAGAGAAGAAGTTGAACCTGTGTATAAAGTAGGAACCCAGAACACTTTGTTTCCTTTCTCAGGAGCCAGCTGCATCAGAACTCAGTTGGAAATGGGAATAATTGGAGTGGTAAATCCTGTGAACTCCAGTGTATTTCATAACTCACCCTTTTCTAACAATTTCAGGCCATGACCAGGACTGGAGATAATTGTACTACAGATTTACAGGTGGATTTTGAAAACAGATGTTTGGGAACCTGCTCTTAAAAAGCTGTTCCAACATAAGCCATTGCACTGAGGAGCACATGGACCTGGGCAATGGGACCCTGAGGCTGGTGCTTTTCTACTGGAGGAAAATCAAGTTTGTAGCCATCAAGACAGTAGGCAGTCACCACATTACTGGGCAAGGGCTCTCAATTCCTCTACAGAAGCTCCAAGATTGTGAAGAAAAAAACTTGCAGGTATTCTGAGACAGAAGAGGGCTCAGAACACTGAGGATATTGTAGATGAACAAAACTCCACCACAGAATGGATTTCCAGTGCCTGCTGCTCAGTTATACAGCAACAAGGGATGTAATGAGCAAGACGTAAACAGTGTCAAGTGCATAAACATGAACCCCAAGTTATTTATAAGAAATCTCAAGGTCATTGTTGTCAGCTGTATTTGTGGTCCCAGGAAACTTGTATTTAGCTTAAAAGTCAGCCTTTTTCTTAATGCACCAACTACAGGTGCATAAGAGCAACAGGCAGAAATTCTGACTTACATAGCTAGAGAGGAGGGTCTCAGCTGGGCTAATACCCCCTAATATTTCACCATCTAAATATTAGTTTCAGCCTTGTGAGTAATTCCATCCATTTGCTTTCTATGTCAAACCTAACAATTTTCTATGCCTGTTTCAGTCATTCATTTTTCAGGGGATGTTCTGTTCTCAGCTGGCTGGATCTTTAGTCATAAACGTCCCCCTTCACATCTGGAGTTCTGCTTTGACCTACCAACAGATGCAGGGGTTGTGGATTTTTAATAAATTTTTTTTGTTAAATTTATTCCTTTTTTACCCCTTTTGGTTTTGCTTTTGCTATGTTTTGTTACTGGACTCTGTTGGCTTCTCAGTCTCAAGTGAGCAGAGCTGAAGTAACACCGTGTGTGTGTGTGTGCTGTTACTGAACTGCCTCCTTCCATTCCATTCCTGCTCCGAGATCAGTATAGGAAGCAATTGAGACTCTAACCCTAAATCTGGTATGGGTTATTGCATGGGTTTGGCAAAATTTCAGTCATGGGCCCTGCAACAACATCATACTCTTATAGAGGCAGTCTAATAATGTATGACTGGGTTAAATATGAAAACACCAAAACAAACCAAAACCCACTGAAACCTTCTCAACCACAGGATTTTTAAAGCTAAATATGTTGACACAGTGCCAAAGAAACTACTGACAGATCACTTGGGTCTTTCATTCAGTGGAGACTTTGCATTCATATATATTGGCCAGTGTACAAAATGCATTCAAACACTACAGTTCTGCTTATGTTTGAATGGGAATGATTCCCTCTTTTTAGCCATTTGGTGGCTTTTCACTATTATGACTCGAAGTGAAAATAAAACTGTGTTTTCTTATCTGATGGCACAGACCTTTTCATCATACCTTAATTTGTCTCCTGAGTCTCAGCTTCATTCACAACTCGGATGTTCAATTTAGCCGTGGGCTGAACCATCTAGGTTTTCTTTTTTTTTTTAATAACTGCTATCAATTCTACCTAAAATGCCCTCATATGTATCATTATGTTGTGGCTTGGCTTTTCCCCTTCACTTTTTCTTGGAAGTTATCTCTTAGCTGGGGCTTGGGACCTCTGCCTGTCATCGCCCTGCTGAAAAGACCATCTTTGATTTGCTAGATGATGCCTTATCATGATAATTCAGTCCTTTTTATACCAGGTTTATAAAACCAAACCACAAAAACCCAATACCCCACCCAAACTCAGAGAATTTTCTCTTCATTCTAATTTTCTCGTTGGAACAATACAGATAATTACAGATGCTCTAGGTGGTGTCAATGCAGATTGCTACTTGGCTTTGTTTTGTCTTTCTATTCAAAAATATTTCACATTATTATTAAGGCAGAGAAAAACAAGCACCAATGAAAATGTAATTTAAATGAAGCAACACTTGTGAGAGCTATAGGAATAGCACTGAGCAGCTCATTGTGCTGTAAGTGGCCAAAGCTTTAATGTAGTGTACAGTTTTAGAGGAGCCTTATTGTAGCCCAGCACTTTCAGAACTTTGGAAAACAGGGATTTAAGGTGAAGTTTCATATAAATATAATATTTCTGCCACTCCTTAGCCATGTCAGCAGAGGACAGCAGAAATGCAGCTGCAGTTACAAGCTGCACTTGCACTTTTAGGTGTAAGAACACTCAGCCTCAGCTTGGAAAAGCTTCACCATGCTGGAGGTGGCTCTTGCCTCCGATGAACTTGGAGGGAATGCCCTCCCACAGCCAGCCTGAGATGAGAGCAGGGTGGGAACTGCACACACAGCAAAGAGGTTCCCTGGGCAAATACTGGAGTTTTGCATTTTGACCTGAGCTAGTTTGTGAGCCATCAGAGTCCAGTGACAAGCCTTCAGACTGAAGGGTCTCAAGAAACACAAAGGTAAAGAAAGGAAAAGGTTGAAATTCAGTTTCATCCTTTAGCTAAGGGCACTAAAATACCCTTGACAGTCTGTGGGAAGAGTATTTACACCACCTGAGCTGAGCTTTCTCTCACTCCATCTCTGGAAGATATTCCATTCTGAAGGTTTTCATTTGAATTAACAGTGCAAATGTAGGAGAGTTAGCTACTCACCTGGGTGGTTACAGGGAATATGTGAGATGAAAGTTCACCTCTGTTAAGAAGGAGTCTGAAAGCTCTTCCTGTGCCTGTTTCAGCCCCCTGTGAATTAGAACTCCTCTGTGATACATGGGGCTCCTTGTCCACCTGGTTGTCATTGCTGCACCCCTGTGGATCTGAATTCCCCCAAAGATACCTTTGGTGTGTTTGCTAAATGAAAATAGACACCCCAACAAATCGTGGACATTGCAGGTAGACACATGATGTTGTCTTTTCATCCTTGATAAGGTGATGCTCCAAGTCCTTGTACTTCAATCTGAATTGCCAGGGAGAGAGCCTTTATGTCAGCTGTCCTCACTGTCACCTGAATGCTCGTGGGATTGAAAAACCACAGAGATAAAGTGGCAGCAGAGATGAATTTGTTGAGGTGTCCAAATGTCAGTGCATGCAGAGTCCTTCTCCATCTCCCTTGCAGGCTCCTCAATGCCATCTTCAAATGCTGAAAATCTCTCCTTACATGCAGCTCTCCTGCATCAGCACAGAGGGGCTGTGACTTGTCATCCTTTCTGATAAGCCCAGAGCTGGAAAGCTTCGTGTCTGTGGTGGGGACAGGGGGTCAGGGTGCTGAGAAACACCCTGGCTTTGTGGCATCTTGTCTCAAGAAGATAACAAGCCAATTTCCTATTTGCAAGCTGAGAATCCCAAGCTTGGCCAGGAGTAATACAAGTATCAACTTTTAATTTGCTGTGTTTTCAGATTTCTTTTTTTTTTTTCTCTCACAGACAGAGACTTCTAGGCAAACACTTGAGGACATGCAAGAGAATTACACTTTCAATATTATAGTGCTCATTATTTTAATTAATGGCTGGGAGAAGTTGCTCTGAGACAATTTTTTAAACTTCCTGAAATGATCATTAATATTTGATGAGAGGAAGAACACTATCTCCTCAAGTAATGACTTGGTGTGTTATGAAACCATGTATCTGGCACAATTCTTGGGCAAAATGTGCTCATTTCTTTGACTCACACTGCTCCCAAGTGACTGGAAGCTCCACTTAAGGCTGTGTTTTCCACCTGCACAGTACTAAGCCATTGCTTATTGTGTTTTAGCACCTTTTTGAAGAGGAAGCTGGCTGGTTTGAAACAACTACATCTAGGTAGAATTACCAAGATACACAAGGTCATTAGGAATCTCCCTGCAAGCTTGCAATGACAGCATTCCATTGTTCCCATTCCCTGTTCAGTTGAGGTTTCTTTATTTTTCTTTTTTTTTTTAACTTTTCCCATTGCTCAGATGGTCCTGCATGGAGGTCTCTCAGTCCTCCAATATCTGCCTAAGTGTTTTGTTTTTATCAGGTGTTCCATTGCCTGTTCCCTTCTCTGCACTCTTTGTTACCTGTTGAACCAGCTTGCTTAGCACTTCTTCTTTCAAATTCTACCCTTTTTCTATAATGCATAATTCGTTTTCTGTTGGTTTTCTTTGAAACCCAAAAACCAAACCAAAACAAAAAAACCCTAACAAGAAACCCCAAATGAAACAAAAAACCACACAAACAGACAAAATAAACAAGCATTTTGTTGGAGGGTTAGGCAGCACAACCTAATAAAGAGAATAGCTGATTTCAGTGATCACATGTGGGAAAAAAGGCAGGCATGGACCAGGGGCATAAAATCTCCCTTAACTTTGGCAGATGAATTTGGCTTAAGGGATGGGGAAGAAGGAAAAGCATAAACTATACATGCTTGTATCATCTGAGCAACAGAAATACTCGTGGCCCAAATTAATGGTCAAGGAAAGCAGTGAGGGTTCTTTGGATTCAAGAGGGTGTCTGGATACCCAGTGGAGAGAACCTGGAAAAGGGATCCAGTTCAGGAGATTAATAAATTCAGTTAAGTTGGGCATCCAAATTCAGTGTACCTAGAATCTGTAACTGTTTCCAAAAGAAATCTGAGTGTACCTTGTTATTTTCAGTATTTCCTATTCATTCAGGTTTTTCAAAATAAACCTTCGTTTTCAATTCATCAGAGTTCACCAAGGCAAAAATAAAGAAAAATATTAATTTATTGTTCTGTTTTAATGACAAGATTTCTTTGTTCGTATGAAACACACAAGTGACTGTACCACATAAAAGGTATCAACTTCAGAATACCTGAAAATTATTGCAAGAATGATCTTTAGTAATCCTACAAGTTATTTTGAATTAACAAGTTATGGTTGGCGTTTTGCTACAGTGTTGGTCTCAGTGGACATAATTAATAGTGAAGTTGGTTTTCATTTTTAACAAGAATATTTTCTAGTGCCCCTGAAAGTGAGGGCATTTTTTCTAATTAATAATTCTCTCTGTTTAAAAAAAAAAAGAAAAGAAAAAATAAAATAATATCCAGCTCTAATAATGACCACATTCTTTGCATGACTGGAAGGCAGCAGCTAAGCCTACTGTGAAGTCGTACCTCAAACACACAAGGCTGAATGAGCTTCTAGGCTGGTATAAACAGGCATAACTTCATTAAGTTCAGGGGAATGATGTTTGCCTGCTATAGTCTTGAGATGGCCTTTATTATCTCCTGAGACATTAAATAGAGCTGTAAGTCGCTGCCTTTCTTGCCTTTGAAAAGTGTTGATAGCTTTTGGATGTCCTGTAAACAAGAGTGGGGCAGACTGTCAATGGAACATTGTCTAATGGCACCGTTTCCCAGAGGGGTGTTGTTATTAAGCATCCTCGGTGTCTTTTGTTGGGTGACACGCTCCAAGTAAGGCAGAGATTCATTTTGCTAATTATGTGAACAAAGAAACTGTGGTGGGGGAGACAAAAGAGTATTTTTCTTCCATTTAAATCTCTCACTAAAATGTTCTTTTCGGATTGTGGTTCTCTCCTTCCTTTAGAAAGGACTGTTTGTTCTCATTGGGGTTTTGAAAAGCAAGGTAGGGCAAAAGCTAAGGGAGACACCTCCTCCTGTCCCATCCCCATCTAAGGGGTACATTTACACTGCCTGTGTAAAGCAAGAACAGGACACCCAGCTGTCCTTCCTTGGGGTGGCTTTACTTACCTTTACAAATTGATTCTTTTTGTGAGAGGAGTTAAAAAAAGGCAGCTGAACAAGTTTGGTGAGGAGAGAAATAAAACCTTTGCCTTGCCCTGCTCCAATTCCCATTTAAAAGAAACTTATGACTGAATTTTTTCCCCCCCTCAGATTCCTTGCTCTTGAATGTTCTCTGTCCTGTGTGCCTGAGGTGTACCAGGTTTAATGAGTGCCTGAAGTTGTGGCAGCACCCTGGGCGAGCAGAAATCTCCTGGCACACCTGGGCAGGGTCACTGTGGTCTCTCGAGGCTGTGTGTTCACCATGCTGCAACCACAGATGGAAAAGCACTGAGTGTTCTGGAAAGCTTCTCTCTGTGAGAGTGTCATTTGAGTCTGGAAATGGCAGCTTCAGGAGCCCTGAAAGAGCCTGTAATTGAGTGGTTTCCAGACTAATGTGACAGGCTTAAGAAATATGAAAAGACTGATGCATTTTGAGCAAATCATTCTGAGAATTATCAGACTGACTGGTTACTTGAACCTAACTTCATTCAAAGCCCTGGCAGTTCTCCCAGCAGCAGTATTCACCCTCGTGGACAGGCAGTGTCCCCTCGTGCAGCACTGCAGCAGGACACCACAAAGTACATGGAGCTGTCACTGTAAATAGAGGTGAATTCTAAGCAATTGTCCCCGGTACCAGTTTATAACATAATAGCCTGATACATAACCCATTGCTGTGAGCCTCTCCTTTGGCTGTAATGGATTTTTGATCAGCCCCCAAAAAAAGAAAGACAGAGAGATGAGAGGAAGGAACAAAACATGAAAAGCAAGGGAGTCTAAAGGCAACAAAAGAGTCTCTGCTGAGGTCTGAGCACTGAACTGTAGAAAACCCTCACCGAGGATCCTGCATGGGCTCACAACTGAAAAATATTTACTGAGTACATTTAACCAAATGGATTTAAGTAAACAGAACCCATTTGCAAAACGTCGACAACTATTGGGGAAATTGAGCTCATTGTTTGTATGGTTGTCTCTGCAATCAAACTGTAATCATGTGTAAACTGTGAGCAACCATGTGCAGTTCATATGCAATTATTTACAAACTGGTTTTATGAAATCCAATTGTATTACCAGTGGTAATGAACTTCAGCGTGTAATAGTTGTTTTTTTTCCCCAACATCTTTAAAATGCTTCAGTGCCTTTCTTCTTATTTCAAGCCCTTCTGAATTTAAAGATGTGTTCATATATACCACACATTTCAGGATTACCTTTCATTTAGTGATGAAGTTCACGCCACAGAATGCAGTGCCTTGCCATCAGCTGCCTTTGCCATGCACACCTGATCACTTCAGCTCCAGCTCTAACCTGGGCTTTGTGCTGTAAGTCAGAAAAGCAACTCTGTGCTGACAAAACAGTGAGAGGGTTTAAGCTATGCTACTTTCTTTTTTAAGGCTGCTAAAAGGTGTTTGTTGTTTGCCTCCTTACCAATCCATGAGCTTTTGAACCTTGAACAGAGAGCCAGCACAGCTTTGCAGGTGGTGAGAAATGAAAAATAGCATTCATGCCATTTCTTTTAAAACTCCTCTTTCTACTTTCTCTGGGAAGCAAGTCCCAAAACCTTCATGAGGTTGTGAAGCCATGTGAAAGTTTCACTGCCATACTTTGGAGAGGACCTCATTAGTGTTCTCTTTACTGCTTACAGCACAAAAGTGCTTAAAGCTTTTATGCCGTGTCACCACAGTGATGTGTCTCCAGCCCCCAGACATGTAACAATGCTCTGTGATGGAGCTTCTTCATGGTTTCCCCACACCTCATCAAAAAAAGCACAAAATTCACGGCCTCATGTCACAACATCATGGTTTTCACTGGCGTTTTGTGCACCGTGGATCAGAAACTGATAGGCAGGTGTTGGAGTCATAATTTTTGGAAAGGATGATCCTACAGGCATGAATTCTGAGGTTCCTTCAGATTCTGCCTTCTGTAAGCTGCTGAAGCTACATCAATGAGCTTCTCTCACAACCACCACTTTGTGCTTGTTTGGAGCAAACACTCCAAAGATGTAAGAAAAGAAGCAGCTTTTTTTCCCCCTCAAGAAACAACCAACTGTCGGGTTCTACAAAGAACTATTTTCCCCGTCCTAGGGATAACCATCTCCACTCAGAGGAACTAGCAGAAGAGATCCTGAGGACATGCAGAGGAAGATGGGAAAAAATATGTTAAAGCAGAGTCTGAGAAAATATTGGCAAGTGTTATATGCGAAAAAGGAGCCAAAGCCACCCTGTTATTAGAAAATTTAGTAGAAAAAGCTATGCCTAGTCTGAACTTCCTCATTTAAATAGTAGTTTCTTTCCTTTCACGAGTCACAGAATCACGGAACATGCTGAGTTGGAAGGGACCCACAAGGATTGTTGAGTGTAAAAGTTCATTCAGATTCTTCCTGAAAAAAATTCTGTCTGATATGTCTTCAAAGAAAAATGTCACAGGCCAATAGTCTGCTGCTAGGGGAAAAATGTCAAGGTGAGCTCTGGCCATACATCATCTCTAAACGCTGAGGCACAAGGACTTCAAGGGGGAAGGTATTTATCATGGGATATTGTTCTATTACAATGACTCTATATTTCTGGTCCACCAGGTGATTGATGCATGCTGTGTGTAATCATTCTCCTCGTGCACCTCCACGTCAATTGGGCACGGTGGTGTTGTTAAACAGCTGCATTTGGATCGCCTGCAACCACGGGCTGGTGTTGGCCACAGCCAGGCTGAGAACAGCACGTCACCCAAGTGCCATTGCCCGGGCTCAGCATCTCTTCATCAAGAGGCAGGGCAGAAGGGCTGCATTATCCATCACACCGCTTGAGCAGCTTTGCTAAAAGCTCGTAAGGGAGATTCTTTGACATCACGGGAGGGCAGCTTGTGTGAAACCCAGAAAACAACGTGCACGGAGTACCTGCAATGGGAGCGAAGGGTGAGCTTCCTTTGAGGCAGTGTGAGGAGTGCTCTGGAGTCCATCATCTGCCAGCAGTTGTGTTCCAGCCCTTCCTCTCCTCTGAGCACAACTCAGCACGAGTCTGGTCCCTAAGAGACAGCAGTAGAGCAGCATTTATTGTCACAGTCAGGTGCTAATGTGTCTCACGGGTGGTTTGGGGGAGACTTTTTGGAGGGGGATAGGCTTATACCCTGCTTGGTCAGAAATTAAGATCGAGCTAAAAGTGGACTAGCTCCATGACTCAGGTGCCCCCTGAGAGCCAGAGAGTGTTACTGTGAGCTCCTAGTCAGTCTGTGAGTTCTCAGGGATGTCAATAAGGATGATCATGCAAATAGCCCAATAAGCTACTTACATAAATAAGCTTTCTTTCATTATGAAGTAAGAAAAAAAAATCTAGCAAAAAGAACTTGCAGAAACCTCATTTTTAAAAAAGAGGATAGGCTATTTTTTCATGATCAAGCATGATGAAGAGATCCTCGTTTGTGTGTGCGAGTACAATTATTCTTGTCTTTGTGTGCTTACTAGTCAAAGAATTAGTTGCAAACCAGAGTTTGTACTGAATTTCTGTCATGTTTTTGCTAGTACCCACAAATTTATAAAGAAAATACATTTATTTCAGGTGCTCATTGACATATTAATGACTTAACATTAATGTTAGATAATGCCAAAGTTTAATAGTATACATGAATATGTGGGAGATTATGTAAATATAATTAAGATTCTTCCAGGTAGATTGGAATCAACTACATACAGTTAAAGAAATATCTCTACTTCTTTGGTTTCATTCACTAAGCTGTAACTCTTATCTAATACAGGTTTTTCATGACTTTGGTACTTTGGAAAGGGAAATCTTAACAGTTTTTGACCTTCCCAAGGTGTGATTGGTTGAGATTTGAGACTTCAGATAAAAATGCTGCCTGCACACTCTTGGGGGATGGTGGAAGAATCACCGAAGAAAAATTGCACATGCAATAGAGCGCAGCTGGAATTTAATTTGAGGGAAATTTTACTCCCTCCTCCTTGCATCAGCTTCTCGGAGTTTTTACTTTGAACCTTCTTGGAATTGCTAATTGTTCCCCCCCAGCAGAGAATTCCCTGCTCCACTGAGCACTGCAGACACTGCTCTGGAGGCGTTGCCTGAATGGACAATCTGGCGTGCAGAGGGAACACATCCATGGCATCCTTCTTTACGACAGGGAAGAATCCCTTCCTTGAGGGAAGTCAGAGACTTTTTTTGGCTAGTCCTGCATATCTGTAGAGTGGTTTAGCTGCCATATAATTTCCTCCTGGCAAACAGTCACAGAGAGGAACTTTTCAGGGAACTACCCTGTGATTCCCCAAAGCCACTTAGCAGGGAGTGCAAGCGAGGGTGAAATGTTTCTTTGCCTTTGTTGCCCCCACTGTTGTTCAAGTCAGGACCAGCGACGCTTTTGCCTGGTGTAAAAATCGTGCTCTGACTACCAGAAAACTGTAATGGCTGTATTTCATTCCATTTAGAAGTGACCTTGCTAGAGAGGGCTTGAAATCTATCAAAATATGCATTTCTATCATCCTTAAGAGATACTGCTCTTAAATAATTTGATTGTAATGGAGATAATAGGAAAATGATTTGAATCTTTGCTTTTGCAGAGGTATGTTTGACTATTATTCTGCCTTTCTACGTCAAGAACTCATTCAAAAGTAATATGTAGAATGGATTGTTCAGGAAACAAGGTCAGTTTGTTCTATTTCAACAACACATTCAGACAGCTAGGCTGGTGTGACTTCTGCAATACTGCTCTAGTTCCATTACAAGGAAGGAGCTGATGAATTTAGGTTAGGGGTTTTTATAGGTAGTTTAGATCAGACACAGCTTTGCATTACTGACTTGCTGCAAAGTGCTACCAAAAGGGGGGTTGTTGTTCTCCAGCCTTACCTTTAAGCCACATCATTGTAATCAGGGGAATTCCCTGTCTGTGGAGTCAGGTACAAGTGCATGAAACTGGAAGAACTTTTGGGTTAGGGCTGGTTGTCACTTAGACGTGCAAATCATAGTTCTGGAAAGTGGGATTGTCCTTTTGGCTGCAGGCCACAATTGTAGAGGATTAAGAAATAATGAAAGACGTCACTTTGTCCTGCCAGAACATTTCAGAGCAGCTTTGGGGGCAAATTCACATCCTCCTTGTTTATTTCTGCTTTGTTAGTGGAAGTCTTGCAGTGTCATAAAGCACATGAGATGCTGGTCCTTGGGTCAGGCTGAAGATTTCAGTGAGATCCATTAGGTAGCTTCATATTTCTCATCTTGTTTGTTCATTGTCTCACGCAGAGATGTTCAACTTCCTAAGAGAAGGCCATTCTCGTGCTACTGTTTGCTTCCTATATCTTTGCACAACACATTTTCAGTCCCACTGGGCTGGCACCAATTTCAGGAATACGTTACTTACATTCTTTTGTTTTTGTTTTTTTTTCCTCTTTCCTGTTTTACCACATGGTCTCTCAGGAATTTTCAAGCTTGCAAGACTATGAAACTATAAAAATGAAAAAGATTGGGAGGTTTAGGCTGTATCAAACGTACTTTTCATGGCTTATGCTCTCCAAAAGTCATGCACAATCAGGTTGCAGACAGTGCTCAAATATATCTGGAGTCAGTATTATACAGCTGACTCTATTATCAGCTGCTACACTCCCAGGGTGGGCAAAGCAGGCCACAACTTTTTGCTCAAGCAGACATCTCAAAATGTTGGCTATTGCTGGATTTCATTTAAGTCACACTATGGAAGAACAGGCAGCCCGGAAAAAGAGATTTGTTTTGTCTGTTGGCAAGTTACAATTTTGTTGATTTCTCTGGGAACTTTTGACCCACTGTTCCTGCTCCTCTTGCCTGAAGAGGATGAGTGCTCTTGTGTTGTCATTTTCTAGACCATTACACCAGAAGTCAAGAGGAATGTGGGGAGGAGTCAATCTTGCTTTCCCATTGGGATAGAGTGATGATTCAGACCAGTTTGCAAACTCAAGAGTTGTTTTTAAAGGGCAGGACAACATTTGTATTGTTGCAGTGGTTGGGGTGAGAATTCACTTACTCATGGAGAGGTGTTCAGCAGAGTGAGGTTTGACCCTCAGCGTCTGAGTTGGCTACTTGGAATTTAGATGACCAAAGTGGAGCACTGCTTTTCTCCTGAGTCCCTATTTCCAGTAGAATCTGTGGTATGCTTGAAAGGTAAATAACCCACATTTTGTATATGTTAAAGAACATGTCAGGGGTGGGGTGTTCTAGAGCGTGAAAGATGCAGGTGCACACTGCTGAGGTCAGTCACTGGGGTGAAGCTCCCCCTGAGAACAAGCACACAGCCAGTGTCCCCTGGGCTGACTGCAGGGGTGCCTCTAGAAACAAGACCTTGCATCAAAGGCTCATTGAATGGTTCAGGTATAAAGAGACCTCTGGGGGTCATCTTCTCCCACTCCACTGCTCAAGCAGGGTCACCCAGAACAGGCTGCCAAGACCAGAAATCTTTTGAGTATCTCCAAGGGTGGAGACTCCACAACTTCCCTGGGCAACCTGTGCCAGTGCTTGGTCACTCCCACAGTGAAAAAGTGGTTCTTGTTGTTCTAGGAGAACGTCTTGTGTTTCAGTCTGGGCCCATTGCCTGTTGTCTTGTCACTGAGCACCTTTGGGAAGAGCCTGGCTCCACCTTCTTTATGGCCTCCCTTTAGATCTTTATGTACATTGAAGGGATCTCCCAGCCCAACCCTCTCAGCCTTTTTCTCTCATGGGAGAGACTCCAGTCCCTGAATCACCTTGGTTGGTCTCCACTCTCTTCAGTAGCTCTGTATGTCCCTTCTACGGGAGAGCCCAGGGCTGCATACTGGATTTCTGTGTTTAATTCCCATTTTTAAACCTGTTGTTATGAAAATTTCCTCCCTGCCTCTCCCTCAGGCACACACACACATCCTGTTTTCAGGAACAAAACTAAATATCCCCATGGAAAATGGTGAACGAGGCCACTGCTTCCATGAAAAACGTACAGTGTTTGTTATGGTGGTTTGGAAACAAGAGCCCAAACTGATTTTAGCTTGAGCACTGGATTTTATAAATAAAGAGCAGGCACTGATCTCTTCTCTCTGGTGAGCAGTGACAGGACCTGAGGCTGCCAGAGCTCCAGGACTGTTTGGATGATCCTCTCAGGGATTGGGTGGGATTGTTGGGGTGACTGTACAGGGCTTGGAGCTGCACTGGGTGGTCCTTGTGGGTCCCTTCCAACTCAGCACTTTCTGTGATTGTATTTCTATGAAATGAAAATTATCCAGTGGCAAACATCCCAATTCTTACAAAACCTGTACCCCTGTTAGAAGGGAATTCTGGAAAATTGAATAAGCATTAAATGTTATAGCAGATCAGTTTGAATCAATGCAAAAAGCCTCACAGATTGAGTAGAATGACTACCTCCAGCTTTTTGGTTGGAGTACAGGAATGCCTTTTCCATCTGACTTTGGGAAAAAATCCTCTTTAAACCCCCCAATGGTATCTTCAACAGACAATAACTAATTTTTTGGAATGAAAAATCACTGTAATGGAATTGACCTTTCCCTATAGCAGTAGGTTCAGTCACTTCCACCTGTCACAATCTCTTCACAGGATTTTAGTTAATGGTGAAAAATATTTCCTCCTCATGTCAATGAGTTATTGAGAATCCCCAATACTGGAGTGCTTCATAACATTCTGGCAGTACAAAAAGAACGCCAAAAAAAAAATTAAAAAAGAAAAATAAAGAACCTTCTGAGATCAGGACAGATTTCCTGGGGAAAAATCTGGAAATCAGCAGAATGTCTATCCTCTCCCAGCTGATTTTGAAGCCAGAAAATAATGACAAGTCATCAGTCTTCCTCAGCAGGCCAGGAACTGATGAATCCAGCTTTCCAAAGAGCAGCTTTGCAGCAACATGGCCACATCCTTTCAGAGAGCTGTGTGAATTACACATATACGAAAATGCCTTATTCTTTATTTGCCACCCACGTCCCGAAACTGCTGGTGTTAGCAGGAGGAGTAACCACAGTGCTGCCAAGGAGCTGCAGGCAGATCTGCCTTCAGCAGTCAGCTGCACTGATCCTCCCTGGATCTTGTTGCCTTTTAAGCAATCCGTGTTTGCTGTGGAGGGAAGGCACACGTTCAAGGAGAGCTCCCCTCCTCCTCTCGGGCTGAGCGTGAGCCCAGAGACAAGTTGGCCACAGAGCCTGAGCGTGGCAATCCTTGCCCAGAGCCCACTCTGCAGGGCTGGCTGGGCACCACTGAGCAGGAGGAAGCTGCGTGGTTGCACTGGCTCCTGAAGGACTCCAAGCAAGAGCCTTTCTTCCTGAGTGCTGGGGATGTGCCATGCCACTTCTGTGCATGCTGCAGTGTAAATGCCACGAGCTGCCTGCAGTGTGGTGCTCTGCTGTACTGACATTAAATGGCAAAGGCAATCTCTCCCTTGCCTACATTTCTGCTCCTGCAGAGCAGAGCATATGACTTGTGGCTATTTTAATATCAGATGCTGCTGCCCAGCTTGCTGGTACTTCATTATCCTTGTATTTAAGCTGGGATGGCTTAAACTTTCATAGCTGCTTACAAACATCAGTCCAAGAAGAGTTCTTCTGGTTGCCATCTACACGAGTACCAATCTATTTCCAAGCTCTAGCAGTGGAGTGAGGCTGCACGCCCTCCGTGGCTCAGCAATGCTCCAAGGCAGCTCCTGCCATATGCACTGCACATTCCCCCCATCTGAAAGCACAGCAGTGCTAAAGCTCTCTGCTTTCAGGTGTGGCTGGGGGGTTCACTGCTCCCTCATTATCCCTGCTAATCCCCTCTGTTCTCCACTTCAGGCACGTTGCAGCAGGCTCAGGCAGTGGCTGTGCACTGCTTTTGTACCTGTGCTTGCAAAAGTCAAGCTGGTAGTGTAACGAGACAGTGAGGAGGGCTCAGTTCAGCCCCAATTTTAGTTATTGAGCAAATAGCAGCAGTGCTGCCAGCCTTCATTACGTCGAGAGACAGATGGTCTGGACTCAGAGACCAGCAATTAATGTACAATGTGTTCTTTGTTGGCACTTACCACAAAGGGGGTTTTGTGTGTGTATAAACTGTCTCATTCTTAAAACTTATTTTGTTTTGTGACTCTAGTGTCTATATGGAGCTGGAGGGAAATAATAATTCCACGGAGGCATGAAGTGGAGGAGGTGTTCTCTTTCTCTCGGCTTTCATTCAACATTGTAATCATTGAACATAATTTTTATGTTTTGAAATACTCCTTGTTTTCGTAGTCAATTCTCCCCAGTGTATTTCCTGCATTAAAATGAGTTGTTTGCCCTCTAGTATCCCTGTTAAATTGGGAATTTTATAATTCCCATCAGGAAAAAAATATTTCTCCTTCCTGCATGAGAAGGAGCAATTTTAGACATTGGAGTCCACGTATGCATTTGGTCCAGATGTTTCCTTGGGTGGGAATCACTGAAGTTTTGTACTCCACTAACTTTATTCATTATTTTTATTCTCCAGCTCTATTATCAGACCCCTCATCCATCCACTAAATAGAATCCAATATAAAATGAGGCAGATGTGTGACCCAAAGCCATGCCTGGCTCCTTGAACATGCCTCAGGTATTTTGTATCCCGAATACAAGCTCTTTGGGTTAGAGCTGTGGCATTCCATACACCATTCCCGAGCTTGCAAATCAGAAGACTCCAACTTTTCAGGATCCCTGTTAAAGCCAGAATGCCTGTGGAGGTAAGTCAGCTCATGTCTCTCTGTTGGGTTTTTTGTTGCCAGATTTGGGCTATAATTTGAAGCAGAGGTGATGATCTGCAAAGCTTTTTTTTTTCCAATTTAATACTCCTGCCTCATTTTCTTGATACTATCAATTCTTTCAGTGAAGCTGGAAGTTTTTTTTAGTTCTGCCTTTGAGGTATTTGGGAACTTATTTGATCAAGATGGCAAGCCTCAGATGCTGAGGACATAAATATGTGATCATGTAATCAGAGTCTACATCATGAGCAAGAGATGAGATAATGTTCTGGGATTAATTTTCTGAGATCTATCCCTCCAACCTTTTTCGTATTTTTTTTCACTTTTAAAATTGAATTTTACATATGCAGTGGAGAAAGCCAGGCAGATAAAAGATTGGACTGTAATTATGAACTCTTATAGATAAAAGTCCAGCTTTCCATTCAATAAGGCAATTTTTTCTTGGGAAAATTCTTTAACATCACAGGTAGTTGCTGTTTATTTTCTACCACTCTTATTTACACTGGGTTTTGTAGGAAAACCCCTGTTAATACCACTAGGTATAGCTCTTGTTTCAACATTCTTGGTGCAATCCTCAGATCAGAGGTTACCCTGGGAATATTCTTCCCTACTATTGGGTGTTTTTGCACCACAGCTCTTCACTATCAGTCTGTGGCTGGTCTTTCTAAACTACAATGATTGTTGTGTAATAAAGAGAGAAATAAGTGCTCATTGCTGGCAGATGCTGCTGATATGGCTTTTCCTGACATTGCCTGTATCTTCTAAGACTCTCTGTCCGTGTATATTTTTTGCGGTGGTTTTGTTTGTTTGGTTTTGATTTGGGGTTTTGTTTGGTTGGGTGTTTAGTTCGTTTTGTTTGGGTTTTTTTAATAACATTTCAATAAATTCTCAGCTTTTCTTAGGTATTCTTTAGGAAAGGAAATGTGCCCAAGTGCCAGACATATCTTACTATGGTGGTGCTCTTCAGCTGATGTCACACTGTTCATTGTTTCATGGAAGAGATGCATTTTGTGTCTAGAAACTGTTTCTTATAATTATTTATTTTCTCCCCTCTAACCCTTTTCTCAGAGTTGCTTCATTCAGAACCGCAACTCTGAAGCTTCTAAGAAATCATTTAAATTTCCTGGAGTAATACAATTTTCCACTTACTTTCTCCCTCGCTGTCTTGTTTTGTAGCAGCCTGAAATAAGAGCCGGCAGCGTGGGAAATACCTGGGTCGAGGTGCTCTCTCTCACCCAGCAGCACATTCCCTCCATCCCTCCCCTGCACACACAGGGAACAGCAACTCCACAGGTTCTTGGGATCCTCCCCATGCTCAGGATGCAGTTCTCTGTGAGCACTGATCAGTCCTGCAACAGCCTCACATGGACATTCTCCACCCTTTGGACATGGAGAAAAAGAAGACAAAGGAGATATAGCTAAGCTATCCTCCCAGATTCCTCAGGGAAAGTTATATTTGTCTCTACTTCTCTTCTACATTAGGCAAGTCTTGGTGGTTCTGTGCTGCTTAAAATAGAACTTCAGGACTGTGGTAATTTATGGTGATCTGCAGTGAAGCCCTCTAGGACTGAGATTATCTACAAGGTCTCAAAGACATCTCTTGGGTTTTCTGCGTATGGAATAGAAAATACCTGGTTTGGGACTAAATTACATTTATGAGCAGTAGCTCTAATTTAAAGTACTTACTGTCATTCCAGAATCCCAAACCCATGAAAATATTAATTTATTAATTACACTGTAGAATTCTCTTCAAATATTTGGGAAATGAAAAGTTTTTTTCTGTGCAGAATGAGACCTTAAGTACCTTTATCAGAGCTGGGTAGCAAGAAATTGAATAGGAAGTGCCCTTTCCTCTCTGATAACTCTTCAGGCATTAGCCTGTCTTTAACCTTTTGATCTTCAGTCCATCTGGATTTACTTTGTATAAAGGAGTTAGAAATTGTCATTGGAGGAGTTTATTCCCAAAAAGCAAAGCAAGATGCCCAGTGTGGAGTTTCCACCCCATTCTCTTGGTTAACTGGGTTGTTCCCAGTGTCACAGAGCTTGGTCAGAGCAGCAGGAACTTGCTAAGCCTGATTTGAGTGGGTATGATGGGAGCAGCCAAACTGGGAATGCCAGGGAGCACCTAGGGGTTTGTATATAATGGGAACCCACATTGTTAATCTGGGATGAGTAGGGATTTACAGGTTACATTACTCTTCTTCCCCAGTTTATGTAGTTTGCTGTGAACAGTGAAAGAAACTTGAAATGAAACTGCTCAGTGGCACATGCCTGTCCTTCTCCCTTCCCTTGCACGTGGTTTGCAGTTACTATCTGTTATTACTTCTATTAATTACTGATGATGGCCACTTTCTTCTTGAGTTCTTCCAACACTGTCTGACAAAACCCAAACCCAAAGTGACTTAATGATTTCATATTAGGATCCAAACTCTCTTTTTCTGCCTAGGGCAGGCAGCAAAGAACTAGATCTCTCTAGATTATCTGGATGAGTGAGAATCACTTCCTCATTACAGACTAATTTACTATGCTGGAATCTCAGTACACTCGGTTTTACTACCAGTGCTTTATGTAGTAGTTGGCAGGAGCATTAACTCAGCTGTTGCCACTTGGAGTGTTTTCTCATTGCAAAAGGCAGTAATTCAGGGCTGGGAGCAGAGCTCAGCTCTGTGTCCTGGGATGCTGCAGCCCCGGCCCCGGGAGCTGAGGGAGGAGCCTTCAGTGTGTTTGCTTTGTCATGCAGGAAACACCTGCTGAAACAGCGTTTCCCAATTTTAGAATAAAACAGCTTGTCGTGTAGTCTCTTTACTTTTAATCAGGTGAAAAAATTCAAGGCCACTGTTTTCTGCTCTGTACTTTCACTATGCAAAGTGTGAGGCCCAAACTTGGACATCTGTAATTTTTTAAAGAAAATAATGAACGAAGAGAGTATCGAGTCTTCCTTCGCACAAGAAAGGACAACGTTGCCATTGATTTAGAGCCTGCTGCATAAATACATAAAATTGGCTTTTAAAATGTTTTAGATCATCACCATAACATCAGACAAGGGCTTGTGATTGGCTTTATTTTCAGCTGGGAAGCCATTGCCAGCAGAGCTGGCTGCCGTGACCTTTCGTTTGCTGCAACCCTGCTTGTTTGAAAACACTTCTATTCCTACAAAAATACAGTATAAAGCAAAGTTAGTTCTGCCCAACCACAACTTAGCTCCATTTTGTTTTGCATGACTGATGTGGTGAAGCTGCCTTAGCCTAGGTGGGAGTGAGGAAGTGCAAACTGCAACCAATAGCCTTGTTTTCCTGGTATGGGCAGCGAGGAAGGCTTCTCCCACCTCCCACGTGTGGTGCCAGTGGACCCAGGAAGGAAGGGAATTCCCACCATTCAGTCATAAACTAGTTGTTTTGGTCTAAGCTGATGTAGGTGGCAAAGTTTACCATGGCCTTCCCTCCCTTTAAAGTACAGAAATTCTGTAATAGGGTCTCTTTTATTTTAGGACAAATCCCACCTGAACCTGTGTGAGAAAGGCAAGCTTTCTAAGGCTTCGTTTCTGTGTCTCTTTTGCAGTTGAGTTTCACTGAGTCCCCTTTCCCAAAGGCAAAGCCCTGGCGGGTGCAAAAGATGGGAAGAGGAGGAGAAAGGTCCTGCAGGGATGAGATGAGGCAACCCCAAGGATGAGAAACAGTTGAAATTTTTAGCATTGCCTTAAAATTCCTGGTCATCAACAAGGTAGAAGGCATATCAAACAGGACTGAATACTTTGGAAATGTCAAATAACAACGATGCCTTAAAACAATCGGAGTGTTTAAATTTGGGTGGCATTTTAAAGAAGGGAACTTTGCAGTTTTACTGCCGGATGTAATGTGCAATTGTTAAAACATCATCAAACTGATCGCTTTATTTGATTTAAAATGTCATATTCAGTACAGTGATTTCCACTCATTAACATTAAACTGGGGGAGCCATATGTTAAAACAATCTTCTCTATTGAAGGAGTACACTCCGTTAAATAATAGGAGCAGAAAAAATGGGAGACTTTCTACCAAGCATTTTTATCCCCATTTTTAAAATCCTTTAAAATTCATTAGGACAGACCTAATCCTGCAAATGGTAAATCATTCTATTTATAGATTGCATGGCATTTTGATATTAAAATGCATAAAATCTGCCAATAGTTTAGAAATGAAGCATCAGCAAAGAGGATTATTGGTCTACCTAAATAATAATACAACCATTAAGAGGATAACATTTTCCAATTGCAATTACATGCCTTAATTTTAAAGAAGCTATCATTTACAATAATTTGGCAGATTCAGTCCATATTTCTTTCACAAATTTATTTCTTCATTACGCCTCAAAACAAATTTATGGTGCATTTATGTTTGTGAAGATAATTTGCTTAGTTTATTGTGAATGGAAATCAGTAATTACATACAATCTCATTTTCTACAGACATAAAGTTAATTCATGGTAGTAATTTTACACAGAATATTAGCCTGTGTTAGTTATGATGAAAATGTTACTGTGGCAAATGCTCTATTACTGTATCATTTCCTTGGACTCAGTGAAAAGGAAATAGTGACTTAGTAAAAAACGTTTAAGTCATTGATTTTGTGATAATTTGGGGTGATTCTGAAGATTTATTAATGATTATGGGGAAAATCCTTATCTGGCCCTAAAATCAGAACTTCTTTTGTGAGTGGGGAATGGAAACATCTTAAAGGAAAAATCAACATTTCAGGAAGTCTAGCAGCTTATATGCACTGCCAGATTGTGGAAGTAAGTCTGTGATGCTGGTGATGAAAGCCATAGATCCCATTCTCTAAGGAATTTAAATGGAATTCCTTGATTTAGACATCTAAGATGGCCAAAGCTAAATAAGATATCTGGAGGCAATGATTTTATATTCACATTCAAGACAATTTTTTTTTGTTATAACCAGTCTTTTCAAGAATGGGATGTCTGAGCCTTTTGTGGCAGATATTAAAGGAACATATATTTAATGGGAAAAGGAAAAAAAAAAAGGGATGTCTTATTTTGCTCATATCCTGGATATTTGCCCAGGACCATGTCCAGTGCACACCTAAATGTTTTGCTGTGGATATTTGGGTTTGCAGCACGTTCCTACAGTTCTTTGATGAATGTTCCATCCCAGCAAGGGTGAGGGAAACCCAAATTACTCATTTTCTCCCCCCACCCATCCCACCCCAATAAAAACTGCTGAAACACAAACATTTCTCAGGGGAGGGGGAAACAGCAAAGGATTAAGTGGCATTTTCTTTGACAGCATTGCAGAGCTCTCTGCACTGGTGGCCTTTGGATGTTGTGGTATCCAGTGGCAGAACTTTGAGGTCCTGTGAGAAAGCCAAGCTGTCATTTGCCCTACACTGAAGGGAAAGAAAAAAAACCTCATTAGGCTGCTGTGAGAATCCTAATTTCCTTGGTTTTCTGAAACAGTTAAATAAAGATAATTTGCTATTTTGCAACACACTTCCTTGGGGATTGGGTAATCGCAGTCCTCCAAATATGATGTTACAAGGAGCGTGTGCACTCCCAGCTGAACAGAAGGAACACAAATCTGTAATTAGCCTTTATATCACAAAATGTATAAAAATGTTATACACTGTAAAATATCTGCCATCTCATTAAAAGTAAATGAGGTTTGGCAAACTCTGGATGTTTAGAATAAGATTATTACCAAAGTGTTTGTGCTGTTAAGAACAAATAAGTTCTGGAATTTTTAAAGGAATTTCAGACCTCAAGGACTATTGTAGGTATTGCTGTGTGTAATCCATAAATTGCTGTTACATAGGGTTAATGGAAGTATTTAAATATTTAGACTGAACTTGCATTTAAAATGAAGCACGTGAAACTCTCATGGCTTTTGAAAAAGTTGATTTTCAGTTTTTTGGTTGATGTCATATTCTGACCCAAAGTAGAGTTATCAAAAATAACAAATTCCAAAGTGAGGAGTCAATTTGAATCTGCACTGGTTTTTGAGGCTTGTTTGTTCTCTTGTCACAGAATCCCTGAGGTTGGAAAAGCCCTCCCAGCCCACGGAGCCCACCCTGTGCCCGATGCCCACCCTGTCACTGAGTGCCACCCCAGTCCTTCCTTGGGCACCTCCAGGGCTGGGCACTCCAACCCTGCCTGGGCAGCCCCTTCCAAAGCCTGACCACCCTTTCCAGGCACCAATTCCTCCTGCTGTCCAACCTGTCCCAGTCTGAGGCCGTTCCCTCTGCTCCTGTCCCTGTTCCCTGGGAGCAGAGCCCAATTCTCACCTGGCTTCCCCCTCCTGGCAGGGAATGATGGAGAGCCAGAAGGTCCCCCCTGAGCCTCCTTTTTCTCCAGGCTGAGCCCCCCCAGCTCCCCCAGCTGCTCCTCACAGGACTTACACTTACCCTTTCCCTGACCAAAGAGTGGGAGGTCAGAAGGCTATTTAAATAAAGTATGTCCTTATGACTGTTGAACAGCAGCAGAACTCCAGAGGGAATTCCAGGCACTGCTAACTGAGAGCTCACTGCTGACAGAAATTGCTGCCAGGACTCAGCTTTCCAGATCGTTGTGTGCAAAGTCCATCTGTGCATGTCAAACACACGTAGAAAGCATTCCGAGTTGGGAGGAGGACATGCACAAAATAATTCCTGTAGCTCCACAGCTGGGCAGGTGTTAAAAGGAAAAAAAGCTTCTATTAAGGGTTGAGAAAACCACATGAACCATTAAAAAATATTGTTCCCTTTAAAGGAAGTTTAAAAAATTTTATGCCTTGGGCTTTTAGGATCAATAGGAAATGAATTCACTTTTGCAAGACCAAAGTCCTTTATTTAACTTAAAACTTGATCTTTTCCACTTTGAAGAGAGATCGTGGGTTTTTGTTTGGTTGGTTGGCATTTTTTTTCCCTTTTCTGGTCTTGCCTTTTTTGTGTATCATGGAAAATATGGTTTTAGGGCAGAGAAGGTCCCGTACCAAATTCATGCTGTTGCTACCTGACTCTGTCATTGATTTTGTTTGGAACTTCTAAGTGCCCCTGAAACACAAATTATATTCTGTATCTGCGCATCCTCTTCCAGTAAGTTCTTAAAACCTTTAAATCATCTACAAAGATACATATCACCTATCACAGAGGGCCTAGTATTGGTTAAATTCTGCTTTAGCAGTAGAAAGAAATAGTACCATTAACCAGCTGCTTTATAACCTGACATTTGGGCACAGCATAAAACTGAGAAGTTCAACAACCGATCCAAAGGTAGAATTTCTTATTTTATAAAATAATAATTAGCAGCAGCAGCAAGTTTTCAGTCTGTTGTGTTGTCTGTCAGCGTTGCCTTTGTGCTTAGAATTCGAGACTTTATATGGGAGGTTTGAATGGTGAAGGGAGATATCTTTAAATGACTTGTTACTTAGACCAATTGCTGTGGAAGTGTTAAACCTGACAATTAAAACAATATCAACTTGGTGGAATCAAAGAGAAACCTTAAAAAGACAAACAAAAATCCCCACCCCAAAACCCTAAAGTTGCATTTACAGAAGTCTATATGTGTATGTATAAAAAAATATACTGAGCTATTTTCCACTTTCAGATTCCTGATGAGTTCTGTGTTGTGCCAATAGGAATGAATTCCCAAGTGCACGATATTCTGCTCCATTTCTAGGGGAAATACTGAGGTGGCAGATGTCAGTCTGTTTCTTAAATCTTCACAGTCAGTGGCCTTTTTTCATCCAGACTCCTATATTGCTGCATATTCTGAGCTCTTAAGATGTGAGGTTGTCTTTTGAAAGGAATTTTGTGTATATAACTATATATACATTTAGTAAAAAGCTAGATAAAATATTATGTAAATCAGACTATCTCAAGGGGGAGATGAAAGTAGCTGGAGACTGCAACATGTCATTCCAGAATAACTTTTTGTTCAAAGAAATGCTTGTATTATTAGTTCAAAATTAACTCAGAAGTGAGTATTACTTTGAGGAAAGGGTACATGAACTTTGAAATGATGCAGTAGAGCATCAAACCAGTTACAGTGAAGGGTTGTGATGATACGGGTGGTAACAGAGAGAGCTCCTGCTACCAAAGGAGACCTTTCAAATTCAGTGATTTTTTTTTTGTTTAACAATTAGAGAATAGACTTCTTATAACTGAAAAGTAGTTCAAGAGAAACAAAATGAGACAATCCACCTCTGCAATGATCAAAAGATTTAGCATTCTGAAGTATTCATTTCACCTCCAGGAAAAAAAAGTAAGGAAAAACTGAAGAATGATTGAAATCAAATTTTCAGGCTGTTAACTTTAAAAATCCTGGCATCATGGCTTAAAACTCGTTTCTTCTTGCTTCATTTTCAAATGAAGTACTGTAATTTCTATTAAGGGAGAAGGATGTATTTTCTAGGAAATGGTTTGGAATGGGAATCCAAAGGAATGCAGCTTGTTGTCTCCCTGTTTCTGCTGTGGCTGTAAAAGCAGCAGTTTCCTTGTGCTGCCACCCTAACTTCTCCAAACCAGAAGGAGCTGGAAATACTCCACTGAGCCATTACTGGGCTGATTCCAAAGTTATTGAACTTGCTGGAGTTTTCTCATCTATTTCATTTCCACGTTGTCTATTGAGGTTAGGCTCATTTGTTAGCAAGCTGCGTTGTGGTGCTGCAGTACCTGGTCACCTCAGTCATGGATCAATGTGTGAAACAATGAGCAATCAGGAACAAATGGATGGGCTGTGCCCGGAGAGTTTCAGATCCGAGTGCTTAAATTGCATAATTTAGCTGCTGTTAAATGTGTCCTACAGAAAATACTCCATGGCAAAGCTGGGCAGATTAATAACAGAGACATTCCTGTGGTGTATTACGAAGGGCACAGAAACCACATCTGTCTGTCTCCAAAAGCTCCATGAAGCACACGAATGGTCGCAGACCGAAGGAAAGCTTGGGGAAAACACCACAGATCCTTGCCCTTTTTTTAATCCTCATTTGAGAGGCTCCAGCCCCAGCTAGATCTTTTGACATGACATAGTTTTTGTGTTCTTATGTTGCTCTCCTTGAAAGATATTCTCTAACGAAGTCCCTCACAAAGGCAATGGGTTTTGATGTAGTGAATCAGAGGACTGCAGAAAAAGACAAAATCGTTCCTATTAGTTCAAAGAGGAGCTGTGTGCCAAAAGAACAGTTTCAGCTCCAGGTACACAGAAGTCTTGCTGCCTCACAGGCGCTTTGACTTTCATTAGTTTATTGATTGCTTCCAACTGGTGCAGAAACAGTTTTGGACTGGAGGCTTGGGCATTGTGAAACTGCTGTTCGATCGCAAACAATTCGGGAATTCGGGGGGCCAGCAAAATGAGCAAGCCTAAATGGAGACTTTTTTGCTGCATTATTCAGAGAGGATCTAAGATGAATATGCACAGGTTTTTGGCCACAAACACGTTTAGCAGGGAGCCAGTGTACTTATTGCTGGAGCCACTCTGCTCTGGTGTGTTATTATGTAAAGCAAAATGGAGAACTGGTGCTAGGGGAGAGCCTGACTCCCCCATGCTTCATTAAGACCTGGAATATATTCAGGGGAGATTGTGAACCAACAATTCCTGCATTCAGAAGGAATTCTGCAGCTGAGAGTTTAGCTACTGTCCCACTGCATATACTAAGCTTTATTACCCTTCTTCAGCGAGGAGTTAGGTACACTCAGTTCACCAGCAGGTTGGAACCCAATTCATGCCAAGGCTGAATGCAAGTAGTGTAGAAAGGTTCTAAAAACAGAGCAAGGCCAGAATTTAGTTTTTTATGCTTGTGCACATCAATAAAAACGTTTTACTATTCACCAGCAGAAGCTTAACATTTGTTTCTGTGACACAGTGCCCTGCTCTGTGGATTCCCATGTAGCTGGGAGGGAGCTGAGGCACAGAGCCAATATATCTGCACTAATAAAGTGCTTTGCCCAAGCAAAACTGGAGCAAGCAAAAGAACAAGCTCAGGTGCCTCCTCAAAACAGGGCATCACAAAACTGTGTCAAGAAACTCTAGGGGAAATTCTTACTGTCAGGATTAGAAAGGGAATTTGCAAATGATAGAGGGATATGAAAGTTGAAGATATAAAAGCTGAAGTTTGCAACTCAGGCCCTCAAATCCTGTCTCCTCAGCCTGCTGTGTTGCTGAGAATGTGAGTGTCTCTGAGTGGCAGCTCCAGGACTACTGTGAGGAACCTGTAATTGGTTTCCCTTCTCTTACAACACCTACAGACTTTCCCTGGACATGGATAAGTTTCTGGCAGGTCACAGACAGATTTGAAAATCAGTCAAATGGAAAATATTTTTTTTCTTTTGCTGTGATTTGCTTAGATTTTTCCCCCCCTGTTTGAGGCTATTCTACAGACCAAAATTTTGCTGGAGGTGGTATGCTCTCCTCCTTGGCAATTTCAGGCTAGACCTTAGTCTGGAGTAAACTCTTACAGCCTGTATTACAATTGGGCAAAAGGTATTGTCTGTCTCTGTGCCACCATTCACCTTAGGAGTTTGTGAGATCCTTGGGACAAAAATCCTAGTCTGATTTGGGATGGTTTCTCGTAACAGTTGCTACAAAAATACTCGTCAACTGATTAGGGCTATTAGTTTCTAAAATTAATAGCCTTTTCTATGTTCCTGCCCCCTGTTGTAGTTTCCTAGAGTTAGTTGAGTTGTTAGTTGTTGCCAGGTCTGTTCCAATGCTCCCCTTTGCCTCATGTGCACACGTGCTCGTGCTGTTGGTCAGAGCTATTCCCTTCCCACATTATGCAAACGATGTGTAATATCTTTGTGCCAGCCTGAGAACTACAGACAGCCTTGTCATAAATACTTTAAACTTTGCTACACCAGTTAGGTGCTTCAGTGAGAATAAAGCGAGTCTTTAATGCCTGATCCAGCCCTTATTATGGGGTTCTGATTTCTCCACAGAATACAAACATGTTTCCTAATTAGGACGAAGACTGTGAATAGGCCATTATTCTTCAGGTTGCCAGGAGTCTATTCTGCTGGAGAATAATAAAAGGGCACTGGAAAATGGGTATCAGCAAATGAATATAGTGCAGTAGCCCACAGCAAATGATAAGTAAATATGAGCAGATAAATCCTAGGCTGTGAGGAAAACTGTAACATTTGGTGTTGGTGGCAATGCACTGACAAAGGTTTGGGAGCTGCTAGGCTGCAAAATGCTGGAAGGACCAAGCTTGAGCCAGCCTGTCATAGGGACAACGTTTGTGCAGATCCTCTCTGATCCTCCCTGTTTGGGTTGGCAGTACTTGAAAGTGGGGATTGTCTCCCAGGATGTGTTTAGTCATTGTCCAAGCTTGGTCTCTAGTGGCCATTCCTGTCTGCAGTGCCTGTGACAATGTAGTGGTGGTCCTGGGTACCTGTGACCTCTGCCACTGCACAGCTGTCTGTCCATCCTGTGCCCAGGGCAGAACTAATGTGCACACTTATGTTTTATAACACTTTTTTGCTTCGGTCCATATGCCATTGACACAGCAGAAGTGTGTTCTTTGAGCAGACCATTATGGCAGTGCTGGTGTGTGGGAGGGCCCTTGTGTGTTGTTCTCAGCTGAGAGGGGGGATCATTCCTTCAGAGCAACAATCTGTGCGCCAGGCTGGGCTCTTGATTTAGTGTGAGGCATCAAAGGAGGCCAGGAGACCTGAAGAGACACATTCTGACAGCATCAGTATGTGAAACGTGAAGCTCTACCTACGCCTTTCTCTTTAGGTGTCTAAATACTTAAATAGTGGAGGGGGAAAATTAAAGATAATCAAGGCAGCAGCATTTAGCTTATTCCAATTTGCCCTTTTCTCTGTCTGGGCTTAAAGAACAGGAGAAGGATACCAGGGATTTCAGCTTGCTTAGTGCAAAGAAGGAATACTCGTCTGATCTTTAGTTGTGCTGCTGGGAACTTTTTGAAGACCATCCCTCAGTGCTTCCCGTGTACAGAGACAGATCATCTTTGTCTGGGAGCCTCAGTCTTGGCATGGAGTTCATAAACCTTCTGCCTGAGGATTGGGAGCCCTCAATCTCCAGCCTGCTGCACTAATGCTGCTATTTACTGTAATGCACGGGGAGCCAAAAGACTCCTGTCTCATCACAGCAGAATGTACTGTCTCTGTAACTCAGAGTGCTGTACAAAATACACAATAAATAGCCTCATCCTCTCCATTTTGAAGAGTCTCTGGCAAAGAATAAGGCAAGGGTTTCGCTATTTCCCCCTCTTGTTTTGGAATCACATTGTCAATGCCAAGATCTTTCTGCAGTAGCAGAGATTTGTTTGGGTTTAGGGGGCTGAAATAAGTACAAATGTTCAGAGGTTTTCACTCAGGTTTTGTCATTAAAGCACTTGCACCTCTTGTGTCTTTTAACAGAGTTTGACTCGTATATAGGGACAACTGAAATTTTTATAAAACTGAAAAAAATTAATTATTGTAGCTATCTTTATTATTTCTTTTAGCAGAACTAAAACTTTTAGCTTTGTAAAGGGACATCCTGCTTGACAATCCCTCAGAATTTGCAACTATTGTCTTGGAAAGCAGAAGAGTAACAGGGTGTTGAGGTTTTGGGGTGTAAATTTGGTGTCACCTACTGAAAGGCAAATCAAGATAAACAAAGATAAAGGATTCAGACCAAAGCTGCCCTTTCTGTCTCTGGCACTGGTAGCAGAACACAAGCTCAGCTCCTACTCTGGGACCAGGCAATACTCTCACTGTTGTTAATATTGGTGGAGCTTTGTTAGTCTCTGGGCTGCAGTAAAAGCCAAGCGAGATTGCAGCTTAGCTGGCATTGCTGAGTGGAAGGAAACCCAAGCTAGACTGGCAAAAGAAGGAATAATGAAGGAAAATGACAGCAGGGAGAGGCTGACAGGAGTTAATATCTCATATTTCAAATCTGAGCAATAACTGAATCTGGAAACATCAGGTGAGCTCAACATACATTGATGGGAAACAAGACTGCAGTGTCAGGGCTTCCTGCTGCTTGCCAGAGTTCACTCTTCATATTTCTCTCTGTTGTAGATTGTGCTGTTCACATAAACAGTGTCTCCCAAAAGCTTCCCATTTTCCCACAGTCTGCCAATCAGAATTTGCTTTGGTGCTTTTATTACGAGCCTCTCTCCCAATTTCCAAAACCTTTCAGCCCCTTTGCCTTGCACCAGCTGATTTTACACAATGTCTTTCATTCCTCCTCCTTTTCCAACCACACAACTGCATTTGGCTCGGTCTGAATGTGTTTAATTTGCCTTAACTCTCACAACAATTTGTGTGACAGTGCAAATGAGATAATAGGGCTATTTTGAAGCTCAGAATGCTGGGCTGCATCCTCCCCACGTGTGCCCAGTGAGGTTGGGTATGACCTGGGGCAGTCCCTGGTGGTTTCTGAAACAAGAGCATGATGAAATTTGGAGCAATCCAACTGCATTATATATGAAAGGGGCTTCTAGGAAGGTTGGACAGGGACTTTTCACAAGGGCATGTGGTGATAGAACAAGGGGAAAGGGCCTTAAGCTGAAGGGTGCTTGGTTTAGGTTAGATAGTGGGAGGAAATCCTTCCCTGGGAGGGTGGGCAGGCCCTGGCACAGGGTGCCCAGAGAAGCTGTGGCTGCCCCTGGAT